>CAKAJE020001902.1:0-31050 GCA_916610135.2 Macropis europaea
TTCCTATTTCAGATAGCATACTGGGCTAGGCGGCATCTTAAAGCGCGTGGAATGGCGAGTAAAATGCACTATTAATCTTCTATGATAGGGCAATCAGAGACCCCATTAGATCATTTTATATTTTGGTTAATATAAGAATTCAGCGTAATTCTATCACATTTGTTCAATTTACGTCGCTCCTATATCAGATAGCATATTGGGCTAAGCGGCATCTCAAAGCGCATGAAATGGCGAGTAAAATGCACTATTAAACTTCTTGGGTAGGGCGAACAGAGACAAGATTACATCATTTTATATTATGGTTAATTTAAGAATTCAGCAAAATTCTATCACATTTGTTCAATTTACGTCGCTCCTATTCAGATAGCGTACTGGGCTACGCGGTATCTTAAAGCGCGTGGTATGGCGAGTAAAATGCACTATTAAACTTCTAGGATAAGGTAAACGGAGACCCGATTAGACCATTTTATATTACGGTTAATATAAGAATTCAGCGTTATTCTATCACATTTGTTCAACTTACGTCGCTCCTATTTCAGAAAGCGTACTCGGATAGGCGGCATCTTAAAGCGCGTGGAATGGCGAGTAAAATGCACTATTAAACTTCTCGGGTAATGCAAACAGAGACCCGATTAGATCATTTTATATTACGGTTAATATAAGATTTCAGGGAAATTCTATCACATTTGTTCAATTTACGTCGCTCCTATTTCAGATAGCTATTGGGCTAAGCGGCATCTCAAAGCGCATGAAATGACGAGAGAAATGCACTATTAAACTTCTTGGGTAGGGCGAACAGAGACCCGATTACATCATTTTATATTATGGTCAATTTAAGAATTCAGCGAAATTCTATCACATTTGTTCAATTTGCGTCGCTCCTATTTCAGATAGCGTATTGGGCTACGCTGCATCTCAAAGCGCACGAAAGGGCGAGTAAAATGCACTATTAAACTTCTCTAGGGTGGGGCAAGCAGAGACCCGTTGAGATCATTTTATATTACGGTTAATATAAGAATTCAGCGAAATTCTATCACATTTGTTTAATTTACGTCGCTCCTATTTCAGATAGCGTATTGGGATAAGCGGCATCTCAAAGCGCATGAAATGCTGAGTAAAATGCGCTATTAAACTTCTAGGGTAGGGCAATCAGAGACCCGATTAGATCATTTTATATTATGTTTAATTTAAGGATTCAGCAAAATTCTATCACATTTGTTCAATTTACGTCGTTCCTATTTCAGATAGCATACTGGGCTAGGCGGCAACTTAAAGCGCGCGGAATGGCGAGTAAAATGCACTATTAAACTTCTATGATAGGGCAATCAGAGTCCCGATTAGATCATTTTATATTATGGTTAATTTAAGAATTCAGCGAAATTCTATCACATTTGTTCAATTTACATCGCTCCTATTTCAGATAGCGTATTGGGCTAAGCGGCATCTCAATGCGCATGAAATGGCCAGTAAAATGCACTATTAAACTTCTAGGGTAGGGCGAACAAAGACCCGATTAGATCATTTTACATTAAGGTTAATATAGGAATTCAGCGAAATTCTATCACATTTGTTCAATTTACATCGCTCCTATTTCGAATAGCGACTTGTGCTTAGCGGCATCTCAAAGCGCAAGAAATGGCGAGTAAAATGCACTATTAAACTTCTATGGTAGGGCAAACAGAGACCACATTAGATCATTTTATATTATGGTTAATTTAAGAATTCAGCGAAATTCTCTCACATTTGTTTAATTTACGTCGCTCCTATATCAGATAGCATATTGGGATAAGCGGCATCTCAAAGCGCATGAAATGCCGAGTAAAATGCGCTATTAAACTTCTAGGGTAGGGCAATCAGAGACCCGATTAGATCATTTTATATTATGGTTAATTTAAGAATTCAGCAAAATTCTATCACATTTGTTCAATTTACGTCGCTCCTATTTCAGATAGCGTACTCGGATAGGCGGCATCTTAAAGCGCGAGGAATGGCGAGTAAAATGCACTATTAAACTTCTATGATAGGGCAATCAGAGACCCGATTATATCATTTTATATTTTGGTTAATATAAGAATTCAGCGAAATTCTATCACATTTGTTTAATTTACGTCGCTCCTATTTCAGATAGCGTATTGGGCAAAGCGGCATCTCAATCCGCATGAAATGGCCAGTAAAATGCACTATTAAACTTCTAGGATAAGGCAAACGGAGACCCGATTAGACCATTTCGTATAACGGTTAATATAAGAATTCAGCGTTATTCTATCACATTTGTTCAACTTACGTCGCTCCTATTTCAGATAGCGTACTGGGCCAGGCGGCATCTTAAAGCGCGTGGAATGGCTAGCAAAATGCACTCTTAATCTTCTATGATAGGGCAATCAGAGACCCGATTAGATCATTTTATATTACGGTTAATATAAGAATTCAGCGTAATTCTATCACATTTGTTCAACATACGTCGCTCCTATTTCAGATAGTGTACTGGGCTAGGCGGCAACTTAAAGCGCGCGGAATGGCGAGTATTATGCACTATTAAACTTCTATGATAGGGCAATCAGAGACCCGATTATATCATTTTATATTTTGGTTAATATAAGAATTCAGCGAAATTCTATCACATTTGTTTAATTTACGTCGCTCCTATTTCAGATAGCGTATTGGGCAAAGCGGCATCTCAATCCGCATGAAATGGCCAGTAAAATGCACTATTAAACTTCTAGGATAAGGCAAACGGAGACCCGATTAGACCATTTCGTATAACGGTTAATATAAGAATTCAGCGTTATTCTATCACATTTGTTCAACTTACGTCGCTCCTATTTCAGATAGCGTACTGGGCCAGGCGGCATCTTAAAGCGCGTGGAATGGCTAGCAAAATGCACTCTTAATCTTCTATGATAGGGCAATCAGAGACCCGATTAGATCATTTTATATTACGGTTAATATAAGAATTCAGCGTAATTCTATCACATTTGTTCAACATACGTCGCTCCTATTTCAGATAGTGTACTGGGCTAGGCGGCATCTTAAGGCGCGTGGAAGGGCGAGTAAAATGCACTACTAAACTTCTATGATAGGGCAATCAGAGTCCCGTTTAGATCATTTTATATTATGGTTAATATAAGAATTCAGCGTGATTCTATCACATTTGTTCAACTTACGTCGCTCCTATTTCAGATAGCGTACTGGGCTAGGCGGCATCTTAAAGCGCGTGGAATGGCGAGCAAAATGCACTCTTAATCTTCTACGATAGGGCAATCAGAGACCCGATTAGATCATTTTATATTTTGGTTAATATAAGAATTCAGCGAAATTCTATCACATTTGTTCAATTTACGTCGCTCCTATTTCAGATAGCGTATTGGGCTAAGCGGCATCTCAAAGCGCAAGAAATGGCGAGTAAAATGCACTATTAAACTTCTAGGGTAGGGCGATCAGAGACCCGATTAGATCATTTTATATTACGGTTAATATAAGAATTCAGCGTAATTCTATCACATTTGTTCAACATACGTCGCTCATATTTCAGATAGTGTACTGGGCTAGGCGGCATCTTAAAGCGCGTGGAAGGGCGAGTAAAATGCACTACTAAACTTCTATGATAGGGCAATCAGAGTCCCGTTTAGATCATTTTATATTATGGTTAATATAAGAATTCAGCGTGATTCTATCACATTTGTTCAACTTACGTCGCTCCTATTTCTGATAGCGTATTGGGCTAAGCGGCATCTCAAAGCGCAAGAAATGACGAGTAAAATGCACTATTAAACTTCTAGGGTAGGGCAAACAGAGACCCCATTAGATCATTTTATATTATGGTTAATTTAAGAATTCAGCGAAATTCTATCACATTTGTTCAATTTACGTCGCTCCAATTTCAGATAGCTTATGGGCTAAGCGGCATCGCAAAGCGCATGAATTGACGAGTGAAATGCACTATTAAACTTCTTGGGTAGGGCGAACAAAGACCCGGTTAGATCATTTTACATTAAGGTTAATATAAGAATTCAGCGAAATTCTATCACATTTGTTCAATTTACATCGCTCCTATTTCAGATAGCGACTTGTGCTAAGAGGCATCTCAAAGCGCAGGAAATGGCGAGTAAAATGCACTATTAAACTTCTAGGGTAGGGCAAACAGAGACCCCATTAGATCATTTTATATTATGGTTAATTTAAGAATTCAGCGAAATTCTCTCACATTTGTTCAATTTACGTCGCTGATATTTCAGATAGCGTATTGGGCTAAGCGGCATCTCAAAGCGCAAGAAATGGCGAGTAAAATGCACTATTAAACTTCTAGGGTAGGGCAAACAGAGACCCGATTAGGTCATTTCATATTATGGTTAATTTAAGAATTCAGAAAAATTCTATCACATTTGTTCAAATTACGTCGCTCCTATTTCAGATAGCGTACCCGGATAGGCGGCATCTTAAAGCGCGAGGAATGGCGAGTAAAATGCACTATTAAACTTCTATGATAGGGCAATCAGAGACCCGATTAGATCACTTTATACTTTGGTTAATATAAGAATTCAGCGAAATTCTATCACATTTGTTCAATTTACATCGCTCCTATTTCAGATAGCGACTTGTGCTAAGCGGCATCTCAAAGCGCAAGAAATGGCGAGTAAAATGCACTATTAAACTTCTAGGGTAGGGCAAACAGAGACCCGATTAGGTCATTTCATATTATGGTTAATTTAAGAATTCAGCAAAATTCTATCACATTTGTTCAATTTACGTCGCTCCTATTTCAGATAGCGTACTGGGCTAGGCGGCAACGTAAAGCGCGTGGAATGGCGAGTAAAATGCACTATTAAACTTCTATGATAGGGCAATCAGAGACCCGATTAGATCATTTTATATTTTGGTTAATATAAGAATTCAGCGAAATTCTATCACATTTGTTTAATTTACGTCGCTCCTATATCAGATAGCATATTGGGATAAGCGGCATCTCAAAGCGCATGAAATGCCGAGTAAAATGCGCTATTAAACTTCTAGGGTAGGGCAATCAGAGACCCGATTAGATCATTTTATATTATGGTTAATTTAAGAATTCAGCAAAATTCTATCACATTTGTTCAATTTACGTCGTTGCTATTTCAGATAGCATACTGGGCTAGGCGGCAACTTAAAGCGCGCGGAATGGCGAGTATTATGCACTATTAAACTTCTATGATAGGGCAATCGGAGACCCGATTAGATCATTTTATATTATGGTTAATTTAAGAATTCAGCGAAATTCTATCACATTTGTTCAATTTACATCGCTCCTATTTCAGATAGCGTATTGGGCTAAGCGGCATCTCAATGCGCATGAAATGGCCAGTAAAATGCACTATTAAACTTCTAGGATAAGGCAAACGGAGACCCGATTAGACCATTTCATATTACGGTTAATATAAGAATTCAGCGTTATTCTATCACATTTGTTCAACTTACGTCGCTCCTATTTCAGATAGCGTACTCGGATAGGCGGCATCTTAAAGCGCGAGGAATGGCGAGTAAAATGCACTACTAAACTTCTATGATAGGGCAATCAGAGTCCCGTTTAGATCATTTTATATTTTGTTTAATATAAGATTTCAGGGAAATTCTATCACATTTGTTCAATTTACGTCGCTCCTATTTCAGATAGCGTATTCGGCTAAGCGGCATCTCAAAGCGTATGAAATGACGAGAGAAATGCACTATTAAACTTCTTGGGTAGGGCGAACAGAAACCCGATTAGGTCATTTCATATTATGGTTAATTTAAGAATTCAGCGAAATTCTATCACATTTGTTCAATTTACATCGCTCCTATTTCAAATAGCGTATTGGGCTAAGCGGCATCTCCATGCGCATGAAATGGCGAGTAAAATGCACTATTAAACTTCTAGGATAAGGCAAATGGAGACCCGATTAGACCATTTTATATTACGGTTAATATAAGAATTCAGCGTTATTCTATCACATTTGTTCAACTTACGTCGCTCCTATTTCAGATAGCGTACTCGGATAGGCGGCATCTTAAAGCGCGAGGAATGGCGAGTAAAATGCACTATTAAACTTCTATGATAGGGCAATCAGAGACCCGATTAGATCATTTTATATTTTGGTTAATATAAGAATTCAGCGAAATTCTATCACATTTGTTTAATTTACGTCGCTCCTATTTCAGATAGCGTATTGGGATAAGCGGCATCTCAAAGCGCATGAAATGCTGAGTAAAATGCGCTATTAAACTTCTAGGGTAGGGCAATCAGAGACCCGATTAGATCATTTTATATTACGGTTAATTTAAGGATTCAGCAAAATTCTATCACATTTGTTCAATTTACGTCGTTCCTATTTCAGATAGCATACTGGGCTAGGCGGCAACTTAAAGCGCGCGGAATGGCGAGTAAAATGCACTATTAAACTTCTATGATAGGGCAATCAGAGACCCGATTAGATCATTTTATATTATGGTTAATTTAAGGATTCAGCAAAATTCTATCACATTTGTTCAATTTACGTCGTTCCTATTTCAGATAGCATACTGGGCTAGGCGGCAACTTAAAGCGCGCGGAATGGCGAGTAAAATGCACTATTAAACTTCTATGATAGGGCAATCAGAGACCCGATTAGATCATTTTATATTTTGGTTAATATAAGAATTCAGCGAAATTCTATCACATTTGTTTAATTTACGTCGCTCCTATTTCAGATAGCGTATTGGGATAAGCGGCATCTCAAAGCGCATGAAATGCTGAGTAAAATGCGCTATTAAACTTCTAGGGTAGGGCAATCAGAGACCCGATTAGATCATTTTATATTACGGTTAATATAAGAATTCAGCGTAATTCTATCACATTTGTTCAACATACGTCGCTCCTATTTCAGATAGTGTACTGGGCTAGGCGGCATCTTAAGGCGCGTGGAAGGGCGAGTAAAATGCACTACTAAACTTCTATGATAGGGCAATCAGAGTCCCGTTTAGATCATTTTATATTATGGTTAATATAAGATTTCAGCGTGATTCTATCACATTTGTTCAACTTACGTCGCTCCTATTTCAGATAGCGTACTGGGCTAGGCGGCATCTTAAAGCGCGTGGAATGGCGAGCAAAATGCACTCTTAATCTTCTACGATAGGGCAATCAGAGACCCGATTAGATCACTTTATACTTTGGTTAATATAAGAATTCAGCGAAATTCTATCACATTTGTTCAATTTACATCGCTCCTATTTCAGATAGCGACTTGTGCTAAGAGGCATCACAAAGCGCAGGAAATGGCGAGTAAAATGCACTATTAAACTTCTAGGGTAGGGCAAACAGAGACCCCATTAGATCATTTTATATTATGGTTAATTTAAGAATTCAGCGAAATTCTCTCACATTTGTTCAATTTACGTCGCTGATATTTCAGATAGCGTATTGGGCTAAGCGGCATCTCAAAGCGCAAGAAATGGCGAGTAAAATGCACTATTAAACTTCTAGGGTAGGGCAAACAGAGACCCGATTAGGTCATTTCATATAATGGTTAATTTAAGAATTCAGAAAAATTCTATCACATTTGTTCAAATTACGTCGCTCCTATTTCAGATAGCGTACCCGGATAGGCGGCATCTTAAAGCGCGAGGAATGGCGAGTAAAATGCACTATTAAACTTCTATGATAGGGCAATCAGAGACCCGATTAGATCACTTTATACTTTGGTTAATATAAGAATTCAGCGAAATTCTATCACATTTGTTCAATTTACATCGCTCCTATTTCAGATAGCGACTTGTGCTAAGCGGCATCTCAAAGCGCAAGAAATGGCGAGTAAAATGCACTATTAAACATCTAGGGTAGGGCAAACAGAGACCACATTAGATCATTTTATATTATGGTTAATTTAAGAATTCAGCGAAATTCTCTCACATTTGTTCAATTTACGTCGCTGATATTTCAGATAGCGTATTGGGCTAAGCGGCATCTCAAAGCGCAAGAAATGGCGAGTAAAATGCACTATTAAACTTCTAGGGTAGGGCGATCAGAGACCCGATTAGATCATTTTATATTACGGTTAATATAAGAATTCAGCGTAATTCTATCACATTTGTTCAACATACGTCGCTCATATTTCAGATAGTGTACTGGGCTAGGCGGCATCTTAAAGCGCGTGGAAGGGCGAGTAAAATGCACTACTAAACTTCTATGATAGGGCAATCAGAGTCCCGTTTAGATCATTTTATATTATGGTTAATATAAGAATTCAGCGTGATTCTATCACATTTGTTCAACTTACGTCGCTCCTATTTCTGATAGCGTATTGGGCTAAGCGGCATCTCAAAGCGCAAGAAATGGCGAGTAAAATGCACTATTAAACTTCTAGGGTAGGGCAAACAGAGACCCCATTAGATCATTTTATATTATGGTTAATTTAAGAATTCAGCGAAATTCTATCACATTTGTTCAATTAAAGTCGCTCCAATTTCAGATAGCTTATGGGCTAAGCGGCATCGCAAAGCGCATGAATTGACGAGTGAAATGCACTATTAAACTTCTTGGGTAGGGCGAACAAAGACCCGGTTAGATCATTTTACATTAAGGTTAATATAAGAATTCAGCGAAATTCTATCACATTCGTTCAATTTACATCGCTCCTATTTCAGATAGCGACTTGTGCTAAGAGGCATCTCAAAGCGCAGGAAATGGCGAGTAAAATGCACTATTAAACTTCTAGGGTAGGGCAAACAGAGACCCCATTAGATCATTTTATATTATGGTTAATTTAAGAATTCAGCGAAATTCTCTCACATTTGTTCAATTTACGCCGCTGATATTTCAGATAGCGTATAGGGCTAAGCGGCATCTCAAAGCGCAAGAAATGGCGAGTAAAATGCACTATTAAACTTCTAGGGTAGGGCAAACAGAGACCCGATTAGGTCATTTCATATTATGGTTAATTTAAGAATTCAGAAAAATTCTATCACATTTGTTCAAATTACGTCGCTCCTATTTCAGATAGCGTACCCGGATAGGCGGCATCTTAAAGCGCGAGGAATGGCGAGTAAAATGCACTATTAAACTTCTATGATAGGGCAATCAGAGACCCGATTAGATCACTTTATACTTTGGTTAATATAAGAATTCAGCGAAATTCTATCACATTTGTTCAATTTACATCGCTCCTATTTCAGATAGCGACTTGTGCTAAGCGGCATCTCAAAGCGCAAGAAATGGCGAGTAAAATGCACTATTAAACTTCTAGGGTAGGGCAAACAGAGACCACATTAGATCATTTTATATTATGGTTAATTTAAGAATTCAGCGAAATTCTCTCACATTTGTTCAATTTACGTCGCTGATATTTCAGATAGCGTATTGGGCTAAGCGGCATCTCAAAGCGCAAGAAATGGCGAGTAAAATGCACTATTAAACTTCTAGGGTAGGGCGATCAGAGACCCGATTAGATCATTTTATATTACGGTTAATATAAGAATTCAGCGTAATTCTGTCACATTTGTTCAACATACGTCGCTCATATTTCAGATAGTGTACTGGGCTAGGCGGCATCTTAAAGCGCGTGGAAGGGCGAGTAAAATGCACTACTAAACTTCTATGATAGGGCAATCAGAGTCCCGTTTAGATCATTTTATATTATGGTTAATATAAGAATTCAGCGTGATTCTATCACATTTGTTCAACTTACGTCGCTCCTATTTCTGATAGCGTATTGGGCTAAGCGGCATCTCAAAGCGCAAGAAATGGCGAGTAAAATGCACTATTAAACTTCTAGGGTAGGGCAAACAGAGACCCCATTAGATCATTTTATATTATGGTTAATTTAAGAATTCAGCGAAATTCTATCACATTTGTTCAATTAAAGTCGCTCCAATTTCAGATAGCTTATGGGCTAAGCGGCATCGCAAAGCGCATGAATTGACGAGTGAAATGCACTATTAAACTTCTTGGGTAGGGCGAACAAAGACCCGGTTAGATCATTTTACATTAAGGTTAATATAAGAATTCAGCGAAATTCTATCACATTTGTTCAATTTACATCGCTCCTATTTCAGATAGCGACTTGTGCTAAGAGGCATCTCAAAGCGCAGGAAATGGCGAGTAAAATGCACTATTAAACTTCTAGGGTAGGGCAAACGGAGACCCCTTTAGATAATTTTATATTATGGTTAATTTAAGAATTCAGCGAAATTCTCTCACATTTGTTCAATTTACGTCGCTGATATTTCAGATAGCGTATTGGGCTAAGCGGCATCTCAAAGCGCAAGAAATGGCGAGTAAAATGCACTATTAAACTTCTAGGGTAGGGCAAACAGAGACCCGATTAGGTCATTTCATATTATGGTTAATTTAAGAATTCAGAAAAATTCTATCACATTTGTTCAAATTACGTCGCTCCTATTTCAGATAGCGTACCCGGATAGGCGGCATCTTAAAGCGCGAGGAATGGCGAGTAAAATGCACTATTAAACTTCTATGATAGGGCAATCAGAGACCCGATTAGATCACTTTATACTTTGGTTAATATAAGAATTCAGCGAAATTCTATCACATTTGTTCAATTTACGTCGCTCCTATTTCAGATAGCGTATTGAGCTAAGCGGCATCTCAAAGCGCATGAAATGGCGAGTAAAATGCACTATTAAACTTCTATGATAGGGCAATCAGAGACCCGATTAGATCATTTTATATTTTGGTTAATATAAGAATTCAGCGAAATTCTATCACATTTGTTCAATTTACGTCGCTCCTATTTCAGATAGCGTACTGGGCTAGGCGGCATCTTAAAGCGCGTGGAATGGCGAGTAAAATGCACTTTTAAACTTCTATGATAGGGCAATCATAGACCCGATGAGATCATTTTATATTTTGGTTAATATAAGAATTCAGCGAGATTCTCTCACATTTGTTCAATTTACGTCGCTGATATTTCAGATAGCGTATTGGGCTAAGCGGCATCTCAAAGCGCAAGAAATGGCGAGTAAAATGAACTATTAAACTTCTAGGGTAGGGCAAACAGAGACCCGATTAGATCATTTTATATTATGGTTAATTTAAAAATTCAGCAAAATTCTATCACATTTGTTCAATTTACGTCGCTCCTATTTCAGATAGCGTACTGGGCTAAGCGGCATCTCAAAGCGCAAGAAATGGCGAGTAAAATGCACTATTAAACTTCTAGGGTAGGGCAAACAGAGACCCGATTAGATCATTTTATATTACGGTTAATATAAGAATTCAGCGTAATTCTGTCACATTTGTTCAACTTACGTAGCTCCTATTTCAGATAGCGTACTGGGCTAGGCGGCAACTTAAATCGCGTGGAATGGCGAGTAAAATGCACTATTAAACTTCTATGATAGGGCAATCAGAGACCCGATTAGATCATTTTATATTTTGGTTAATATAAGACTTCAGCGAAATTCTATCACATTTGTTCAATTTACGTCGCTCCTATGTCAGATAGCGTATTGGGCTAAGCGGCATCTCAAAGCGCATGAAATGGCGAGTGAAATGCACTATTAATCTTCTAGGGTAGGGCAATCAGAGACCCCATTAGATAATTTTATATTATGGTTAATTTAAGAATTCAGCGAAATTCTATCACATTTGTTCAATTTACGTCGCTCCTATGTCAGATAGCGTATTGGGCTATGCGGCATCTCAAAGCGCATGAAATGACGAGTAAAATGCACTGTTAAACTTCTAGGGTAGGGCAAACAGAGACCCGATTAGATCATTTTATATTACGGTTAATATAAGAATTCAGCGTAATTCTATCACATTTGTTCAACTTACGTCGCTCCTATTTCAGATAGCGTACTGGGCAAGGCGGTATCTCAAAGCGCGTGGAAGGGCGAGTAAAATGCACTACTAAACTACTATGATAGAGCAATCAGAGACCCGATTAGGTCATTTTATATTTTGGTTAATATATGAATTCAGGGAAATTCTATCACATTTGTTCCATTTACGTCGCTCCTATTAAAGATAGCGTATTGGGCTAAGCGGCATCTGAAAGCGCATGAAATGGCGAGTACAATGCACTATTAAACTTCGAGGGTAGGGCAAACAGAGACCCGATTAGATCATTTTATATTATGATTAATTTAAGAAGTCAGCATAATTCTATCACATTTGTTCAATTTACGTCGTTCCTATTTCAGATAGCGTACTGGGCTAGGCGGCATCTTAAAGCGCGTGGAAAGGCGAGTAAAATGCACTATTAAACTTCTATGATAGGGCAATCAGAGACCCGATTAGATCATTTTATATTTTGTTTAATATAAGATTTCAGGGAAATTCTGTCACGTTTGTTCAATTTACGTCGCTCCTATTTCAGATAGCTTATTGGGCTTAGCGGCATCTGAAAGGGCATGAAATGGCGAGTAAAATGCACTATTAAACTTCTAGGGTAGGGCAAACAAAGACCCGATTAAATCATTTTATATTATGGTTAATTTAAGAATTCAGCGAAATTCTATCACATTTGTTCAATTTACGTCGCTACTATTTCAGATAGCGTACTGGGCTAGGCGGCATCTTAAAGCGCGTGGAATGGCGATATAAAATGCACTACTAAACTTCTATGATAGGGCAATCAGAGTTCCGAATAGATCATTTTATATTTTGTTTACTATAACATTTCAGGGAAATTCTATCACATTTGTTCAATTTGCGTCGCTCCTATTTCAGATAGCGTATTGGGCTAAGCTGCATCTCAAAGCGCACGAAAGGGCGAGTAAAATGCACTATTAAACTTCTAGGGTGGGGCAAGCAGAGACCCGATGAGATCATTTTATATTACGGTTAATATAAGAATTCAGCGAAATTCTATCACATTTTTTCAATTTACGTCACTCCTATTTCAGATAGTGTACTGGGCTAGGCGGCATCTTAAAGCGCGTGGAAGGGCGAGTAAAATGCACTACTAAACGTCTATGATAGGGCAATTAGAGTCCCGTTTAGATCATTTTATATTTTCTTTAATATAAGAATTCAGGGAAATTCTATCACGTTTGTTCAATTTACGTCGCTACTATTTCAGATAGCGTATTGGGCTAAGCGGCATCTCAAAGCGCATGAAATGACGAGTAAAATGCTCTATTAAACTTCTAGGGTAGGGCAAACAGAGACCCGATTAGATCATTTCATATTATGGTTTATTTAAGAATTCAGAAAAATTCTATCACATTTGTTCAATTTACGTCGCTCCTATTTCAGATAGCTTATTGGGCTAAGCGGCGTCTCAAAGCGCATTAAATGACGAGTGAAATGCACTATTGAACTTCTAGGATAAGGCAAACAGAGACCCGATCAGATCATTTTATATTACGGTTAATATAAGAATTCAGCGTAATTCTATCACATTTGTTCAATTTACGTCGCTGATATTTCAGATAGCGTATTGGGCTAAGCGGCATCTCAAAGCGCAAGAAATGGCGAGTAAAATGCACTATTAAACTTCTAGGGTAGGGCAAACAGAGACCCGATAAGATCATTTTATATTATGGTTAATTTAAGAATTCAGCGAAACTCTATCACATTTGTTCAATTTATGTCGCTCCTATTTCAGATGGCGTATTGGGCTAAGCGGCATCTCAATGCGCATGAAATGGCGAGTAAAATGCACTATTAAACTTCTAGGGCAGGGCGAACAGAGACCCGATTAGATCATTTTACATTAAGGTTAATATAAGTATTCAGGGAACGTCTATCACATTTGTTCAATTTACGTCGCTCCTATTTCAGATAGCGTACTGGGCTAGGCGGCATCTTAAAGCGCGTGGAATGACGAGTAAAATGCACTATTAAACTTCTATGATAGGGCAATCAGAGACACGATTAGATCATCTTATATTTTGGTTAATATAAGAATTCAGCGAAATTCTATCACATTTGTTCAATTTACGTCGTTCCTATTTCAGATAGCGTACTGGGCTAAGCGGCATCGCAAAGCGCATGAATTGACGAGTGGAATGCACTATTAAACTTCTTGGGTAGGGCGAACAAAGACCCGATTAGATCATTTTACATTAAGTTTAATATAAGAATTCAGCGAAATTCTATCACATTTGTTCAATTTATGTCGCTCCTATATCAGATAGCATATTGGGCTAAGCGGCATCTCAAAGCGCATGAAATGGCGAGTAAAATGCACTATTAAACTTCTAGGGTAAGGCAAACAGAGACCCGATTACATGATTTTATATTACGGTTAATATAAGAATTCAGCGAAATTCTATCACATTTGTTCAATTTACGTCGCTCCTATTTCTGATAGCGAATTGGGCTAAGAGGCATCTCAAACCGCACGAAAGGGCGAGTAAAATGCACTATTAAACTTCTAGGGTAGGGCAATCAGAGACCCGATTAGATCATTTTACATGAAGGTTAAGATAAGAATTCAGCGAAATTCTATCACATTTGTTCAATTTACGTCGCTCCTATTTCAGATAGCGTATTGGGCTAAGCGGCATCTCAAAGCGCACGAAAGGGCGAGTAAAATGCACTATTAAAGTTCTAGGGTAGGGCAAACAGAGACCCCATTAGATCATTTTATATTTTGGTTAATATAAGAATTCAGCGAGATTCTATCACATTTTTTCAATTTACGTCGCTCCTATTTCAGATAGCGTATTGGGCTAAGCGGCATATCAAAGCGCATGAAATGGCGAGTAAAATGCACTATTAAACTTCTAGGGTAGGGCAATCAGAGACCCGATTAGATCATTTTATATTACGGTTAAGATAAGAATTCAGCGTAATTCTGTGACATTTGTTCAACTTACGTAGCTCCTACTTCAGATAGCGTACTGGGCTAGGCGGCAACTTAAAGCGCGTGGAATGGCGAGTAAAATGCACTATTAAACTTCTATGATAGGGCAATCAGAGGCCCGATTAGATCATTTTATATTTTGGTTAATATAAGAATCCGGCGAAATTCTATCACATTTGTTCAATTTACGTCGCTCCTATTTCAGGTAGCGTATTGGGCTAAGCGGCATCTCACAGCGCACGAAAGGGCGAGTAAAATGCACTATTAAACTTCTCTAGGGTGGGGCAAGCAGAGACCCGTTGAGATCATTTTATATTACGGTTAATATAAGAATTCAGCGAAGTTCTATCACATTTGTTTAATTTACGTCGCTCCTATTTCAGATAGCGCATTGGGCTAAGCGGCATATCAAAGCGCATGGAATGGCGAGTGAAATGCACTATTAAACTTCTAGGGTAGGGCGAACAGAGACCCGAATAGATCATTTTATATTACGGTTAATATAAGAATTCAGCGTAATTCTATCACATTTGTTCAACTAACGTCGCTCCTATTTCAGATAGCGTACTGCGCTAGGCGGCATCTTAAAGCGCGTGGAACGGCGAGTAAAATGCACTACTAAACTTCTATGATAGGGCAATCAGAGTTCCGAATAGATCATTTTATATTTTGTTTACTATAACGTTTCAGGGAAATTCTATCACATTCGTTCAATTTACGTCGCTCCTATTTCAGATAGCGTATTGGGCTAAGCGGCATCTCAAAGCGCAAGAAATGGCGAGTAAAATGCACTATTAAGCTTCTAGGGTTGGGCACATAGAGACCCGATTAGATCATTTTATATTATGGTTAATTTAAGAATTCAGCGAAATCCTATCACATTTGTTCATTTTACGTCGCTCCTATTTCAGATAGCGTATTGGGCTAAGCGGCATCTCAAAGCGCATGAAATGGAGAGTAAAATGCACTATTAAACTTCTAGGGCATGGCGAACAGAGACCCGATTAGATCATTTTACATTAAGGTTAATATAAGTATTCAGGGAACTTCTATCACATTTGTTCAATTTACGTCGCTCCTATTTCAGACAGCTTATTGGGCTAAGCGGCATCTCAAAGCGCATGAAATGACGAGTAAAATGCACTATTAAACTTCTAGGATAAGGCAAATGGAGACCCGATTAGACCATTTTATATTACGGTTAATATAAGAATTCAGCGTTATTCTATCACATTTGTTCAACTTACGTCGCTCCTATTTCAGATAGCGTATTGGGCTAAGCGGCATCTCAAAGCGTATGAAATGACGAGAGAAATGCACTATTAAACTTCTTGGGTAGGGCGAACAGAAACCCGATTATGTCATTTCATATTATGGTTAATTTAAGAATTCAGCGAAATTCTATCACATTTGTTCAATTTACATCGCTCCTATTTCAAATAGCGTATTGGGCTAAGCGGCATCTCCATGCGCATGAAATGGCGAGTAAAATGCACTATTAAACTTCTAGGATAAGGCAAATGGAGACCCGATTAGACCATTTTATATTACGGTTAATATAAGAATTCAGCGTTATTCTATCACATTTGTTCAACTTACGTCGCTCCTATTTCAGATAGCGTACTCGGATAGGCGGCATCTTAAAGCGCGAGGAATGGCTAGTAAAATGCACTATTAAACTTCTATGATAGGGCAATCAGAGACCCGATTAGATCATTTTATATTACGGTTAATATAAGAATTCAGCGTAATTCTATCACATTTGTTCAACATACGTCGTTCCTATTTCAGATAGTGTACTGGGCTAGGCGGCATCTTAAGGCGCGTGGAAGGGCGAGTAAAATGCACTACTAAACTTCTATGATAGGGCAATCAGAGTCCCGTTTAGATCATTTTATATTATGGTTAATATAAGAATTCAGCGTGATTCTATCACATTTGTTCAACTTACGTCGCTCCTATTTCAGATAGCGTACTGGGCTAGGCGGCATCTTAAAGCGCGTGGAATGGCGAGCAAAATGCACTCTTAATCTTCTACGATAGGGCAATCAGAGACCCGATTAGATCATTTTATATTATGGTTAATTTAAGAATTCAGCAAAATTCTATCACATTTGTTCAACTTACGTCGCTCGTATTTCAGATAGCGTATTGGGCTAAGCGGCATCTCAAAGCGCAAGAAATGGCGAGTAAAATGCACTATTAAACTTCTAGGGTAGGGCAAACAGAGACCCGATTAGATCATTTTATATTATGGTTAATTTAAGAATTCAGCATAATTCTATCACATTTGTTCAATTTACGTCGCTCCTATTTCAGATAGCGTACTGGGCTAAGCGGCATCTCAAAGCGCAAGAAATGGCGAGTAAAATGCACTATTAAACTTCTAGGGTAGGGCAAACAGAGACCCGATTAGATCATTTTATATTATGGTTAATTTAAGAATTCAGCATAATTCTATCACATTTGTTCAATTTACGTCGCTCCTATTTCAGATAGCGTACTGGGCTAAGCGGCATCTCAAAGCGCAAGAAATGGCGAGTAAAATGCGCTATTAAACTTCTAGGGTAGGGCAAACAGAGACCCGATAAGATCATTTTACATTTTGGTTAATATAAGACTTCAGCGAAATTCTATCACATTTGTTCAATTTACGTCGCTCCTCTTTCAGATAGCGTACTGGGCTAGGCGGCATCTTAAAGCGCGTGGAATGGCGAGTAAAATGCACTATTAAACTTCTATGATAGGGCTATCAGAGACCCGATTAGATCATTTTTTATTTTGGTTAATATAAGAATTCAGTGAAATTCTATCACATTTGTTCAATTTACGTCGCTCCTATTTCAGTTAGCGTATTGGGCTAAGCAGCATCTCAAAGTGCATGAAATGGCGAGTAAAATGCACTATTAAACTTCGAGGGTAGGGCAAACAGAGACCCGATTAGATTGTTTTATATTATGATTAATTTAAGAAGTCAGCATAATTCTATCACATTTGTTCAATTTACGTCGTTCCTATTTCAGATAGCGTACTGGGCTAGGCGGCATCTTAAAGCGCGTGGAAAGGCAAGTAAAATGCACTATTAAACTTCTATGATAGGGCAATCAGAGACCCGATTAGATCATTTTATATTTTGTTTAATATAAGATTTCAGGGAAATTCTATCACATTTGTTCAATTTACGTCGCTCCTATTTCAGATAGCGTACTGGGTTAGGCGGCATCTTAAAGCGCGTGGAAAGGCGAGTAAAATGCACTATTAAACTTCTATGATAGGGCAATCAGAGACCCGATTAGATCATTTTATATTACGGTTAATATAAGAATTCAGCGTAATTCTATCACATTTGTTCAATTTACGTCGCTCCTATTTCAGTTAGCGTATTCGGCTAAGCGGCATCTCAAAAAGCATGAAATGGCGAATAAAATGCACTAGTAAACTTCTAGGCTAGGGCGAACAGAGACCCGATTAGATCATTTTACATTATGGTTAATAAAAGAATTCAGCGAAATTCTATCACATTTGTTCCTCTTACGTCGCTCGTATTTCAGATAGCGTATTGGGCTAAGCGGCATCTCAAAGCGCATGAAATGGCGAGTAAAATGCACTATTAAACTTCTAGGGTAGGGCAAACAGAGGCCCGATAAGATCATTTTACATTATGGTTAATAAAAGAATTCAGCGAAATTCTATCACATTTGTTCAACTTACGTCGCTCGTATTTCAGATAGCGTATTGGGCTAAGCGGCATCTCAAAGCGCAAGAAATGGCGAGTAAAATGCACTATTAAACTTCTAGGGTAGGGCAAACAGAGACCCGATTAGATCATTTTATATTATGGTTAATTTAAGAATTCAGCATAATTCTATCACATTTGTTCAATTTACGTCGCTCCTATTTCAGATAGCGTACTGGGCTATGCGGCATCTCAAAGCGCAAGAAATGGCGAGTAAAATGCACTATTAAACTTCTAGGGTAGGGCAAACAGAGACCCGATTAGATCATTTTATATTACGGTTAATATAAGAATTCAGCGTAATTCTGTCACATTTGTTCAACTTACGTAGCTCCTATTTCAGATAGCGTACTGGGCTAGGCGGCAACTTAACTCGCGTGGAATGGCGAGTAAAATGCACTATTAAACTTCTATGATAGGGCAATCAGAGACCCGATTAGATCATTTTATATTTTGGTTAATATAAGACTTCAGCGAAATTCTATCACATTTGTTCAATTTACGTCGCTCCTATGTCAGATAGCGTATTGGGCTAAGCGGCATCTCAAAGCGCATGAAATGGCGAGTGAAATGCACTATTAATCTTCTAGGGTAGGGCAATCAGAGACCCCATTAGATAATTTTATATTATGGTTAATTTAAGAATTCAGCGAAATTCTACCACATTTGTTCAATTTACGTCGCTCCTATGTCAGATAGCGTATTGGGCTATGCGGCATCTCAAAGCGCATGAAATGACGAGTAAAATGCACTGTTAAACTTCTAGGGTAGGGCAAACAGAGACCCGATTAGATCATTTTATATTACGGTTAATATAAGAATTCAGCGTAATTCTATCACATTTGTTCAACTTACGTCGCTCCTATTTCAGATAGCGTACTGGGCAAGGCGGTATCTCAAAGCGCGTGGAAGGGCGAGTAAAATGCACTACTAAACTTCTATGATAGGGCAATCAGAGACCCGATTAGATCATTTTATATTTTGGTTAATATAAGAATTCAGCGAAATTCTCTCACATTTGTTCAATTTACGTCGCTGATATTTCAGACAGCGTATTGGACTAAGCGGCATCTCAAAGCGCAAGACATGTCGAGTAAAATGCACTATTAAACTTCTAGGGTAGGGCAAACAGAGACCCGATAAGATCATTTTATATTATGGTTAATTTCAGAATTCAGCGAAATTCTCTCACATTTGTTCAATTTACGTCGCTGATATTTCAGATAGCGTACTGGGCTAGGCGGCATCTTAAAGCGCGTGGAAAGGCGAGTAAAATGCACTATTAAACTTCTATGATAGGGCAATCAGAGACCCGATTAGATCATTTTATATTACGGTTAATATAAGAATTCAGCGTAATTCTATCACATTTGTTCAATTTACGTCGCTCCTATTTCAGTTAGCGTATTCGGCTAAGCGGCATCTCAAAGAGCATGAAATGGCGAATAAAATGCACTAGTAAACTTCTAGGCTAGGGCGAACAGAGACCCGATTAGATCATTTTACATTATGGTTAATAAAAGAATTCAGCGAAATTCTATCACATTTGTTCCTCTTACGTCGCTCGTATTTCAGATAGCGGATTGGGCTAAGCGGCATCTCAAAGCGCATGAAATGGCGAGTAAAATGCACTATTAAACTTCTAGGGTAGGGCAAACAGAGGCCCGATAAGATCATTTTACATTATGGTTAATAAAAGAATTCAGCGAAATTCTATCACATTTGTTCAACTTACGTCGCTCGTATTTCAGATAGCGTATTGGGCTAAGCGGCATCTCAAAGCGCAAGAAATGGCGAGTAAAATGCACTATTAAACTTCTAGGGTAGGGCAAACAGAGACCCGATTAGATCATTTTATATTATGGTTAATTTAAGAATTCAGCATAATTCTATCACATTTGTTCAATTTACGTCGCTCCTATTTCAGATAGCGTACTGGGCTAAGCGGCATCTCAAAGCGCAAGAAATGGCGAGTAAAATGCACTATTAAACTTCTAGGGTAGGGCAAACAGAGACCCGATTAGATCATTTTATATTACGGTTAATATAAGAATTCAGCGTAATTCTATCACATTTGTTCAACTTACGTCGCTCCTATTTCAGATAGCGTACTGGGCAAGGCGGTATCTCAAAGCGCGTGGAAGGGCGAGTAAAATGCACTACTAAACTTCTATGATAGGGCAATCAGAGACCCGATTAGATCATTTTATATTTTGGTTAATATAAGAATTCAGCGAAATTCTCTCACATTTGTTCAATTTACGTCGCTGATATTTCAGACAGCGTATTGGACTAAGCGGCATCTCAAAGCGCAAGACATGTCGAGTAAAATGCACTATTAAACTTCTAGGGTAGGGCAAACAGAGACCCGATAAGATCATTTTATATTATGGTTAATTTCAGAATTCAACGAAATTCTATCACATTTGTTCAATTTACGGCGCTCCTATTTCAGATAGCGTATTGGGCTAAGCGGCATCTCAAAGCGCATGAAATGACGAATAAAATGCACAATTAAGCTTCTACGCTAGGGCGAACAGAGACCCGATTAGATCATTTTACGTTATGGTTAATAAAAGAATTCAGCGAAATTCTATCACATTTGATCAATTTACGTCGCTCCTATTTCAGATAGCGTACTGGGCTAAGCGGCATCTCAAAGCGCATGGAATGTCCAATAAAATGCACTATTAATCTTCTTGGATAGGGCAAACAGAGACCCGATTATATCATTTTACATTAAGGTTAATATAAGAATTCAGGGAAATTCTATCACATTTGTTCAATTTACGTCGCTCCTATTTCAGATAGCGTATTCGGCTAAGCGGCATCTCAAAGCGCATGAAATGATGAGTGAAATGCACTATTAAACTTCTATGATAGGGCAATCAGAGACCCGATTAGATCATTTTATATTTTGGTTAATATATGAATTCAGCGAAATTCTATCACATTTGTTCAATTTACGTCGCTCCTATTTCAGTTAGCGTGTTGGGCTAAGCGGCATCTCAAAGCGCATGAAATGGCGAGTGAAATGCACTATTAATCTTCTAGGGTAGGGCAATCAGAGACCCCATTAGATAATTTTATATTATGGTTAATTTAAGAATTCAGCGAAATTCTATCACATTTGTTCAATTTACGTCGCTCCTATGTCAGATAGCGTATTGGGCTATGCGGCATCTCAAAGCGCATGAAATGACGAGTAAAATGCACTGTTAAACTTCTAGGGTAGGGCAAACAGAGACCCGATTAGATCATTTTATGTTACGGTTAATATAAGAATTCAGCGTAATTCTATCACATTTGTTCAACTTACGTCGCTCCTATTTCAGATAGCGTACTGGGCAAGGCGGTATCTCAAAGCGCGTGGAAGGGCGAGTAAAATGCACTACTAAACTTCTATGATAGGGCAATCAGAGACCCGATTAGATCATTTTATATTTTGGTTAATATAAGAATTCAGCGAAATTCTCTCACATTTGTTCAATTTACGTCGCTGATATTTCAGACAGCGTATTGGACTAAGCGGCATCTCAAAGCGCAAGACATGTCGAGTAAAATGCACTATTAAACTTCTAGGGTAGGGCAAACAGAGACCCGATAAGATCATTTTATATTATGGTTAATTTCAGAATTCAGCGAAATTCTCTCACATTTGTTCAATTTACGTCGCTGATATTTCAGATAGCGTACTGGGCTAGGCGGCATCTTAAAGCGCGTGGAAAGGCGAGTAAAATGCACTATTAAACTTCTATGATAGGGCAATCAGAGACCCGATTAGATCATTTTATATTACGGTTAATATAAGAATTCAGCGTAATTCTATCACATTTATTCAATTTACGTCGCTCCTATTTCAGTTAGCGTATTCGGCTAAGCGGCATCTCAAAGAGCATGAAATGGCGAATAAAATGCACTAGTAAACTTCTAGGCTAGGGCGAACAGAGACCCGATTAGATCATTTTACATTATGGTTAATAAAAGAATTCAGCGAAATTCTATCACATTTGTTCCTCTTACGTCGCTCGTATTTCAGATAGCGGATTGGGCTAAGCGGCATCTCAAAGCGCATGAAATGGCGAGTAAAATGCACTATTAAACTTCTAGGGTAGGGCAAACAGAGGCCCGATAAGATCATTTTACATTATGGTTAATAAAAGAATTCAGCGAAATTCTATCACATTTGTTCAACTTACGTCGCTCGTATTTCAGATAGCGTATTGGGCTAAGCGGCATCTCAAAGCGCAAGAAATGGCGAGTAAAATGCACTATTAAACTTCTAGGGTAGGGCAAACAGAGACCCGATTAGATCATTTTATATTATGGTTAATTTAAGAATTCAGCCTAATTCTATCACATTTGTTCAATTTACGTCGCTCCTATTTCAGATAGCGTACTGGGCTAAGCGGCATCTCAAAGCGCAAGAAATGGCGAGTAAAATGCACTATTAAACTTCTAGGGTAGGGCAAACAGAGACCCGATTAGATCATTTTATATTACGGTTAATATAAGAATTCAGCGTAATTCTGTCACATTTGTTCAACTTACGTAGCTCCTATTTCAGATAGCGTACTGGGCTAGGCGGCAACTTAAATCGCATGAAATGATGAGTGAAATGCACTATTAAACTTCTATGATAGGGCAATCAGAGACCCGATTAGATAATTTTATATTTTGGTTAATATATGAATTCAGCGAAATTCTCTCACATTTGTTCAATTTACGTCGCTGATATTTCAGATAGCGTATTGGGCTAAGCGGCAACTCAAAGCGCGTAAAATGGCGAGTAAAATGCACTATTAAACTTCTAGGGTAGGGCAAACAGAGACCCGATTAGATCATTTGATATTATGGTTAATTTAAGAATTCAGCGAAATTCCATCACATTTGTTCAGTGGACGTCGCTCCTATTGCAGATAGCGTATTGGGCTAAGCGGCATCTAAAAGCGCATGAAATGGCGAGTAAAATGCACCATTAAACTTCTAGGGTAAGGCAAACAGAGATCCGATTAGATGATTTTATATTACGGTTAATATAAGAATTCAGCGTAATTCTAACATATTTGTTCAATTTACGTCGCTCCTATTTCAGATGCGTATTGGGCTAAGCGGCATCTCAAAGCGCATGAAATGGCGAGTAAAATGCACTATTAAACTTCTAGGGTAAGGCAAACAGAGACCCGATTAGATCATTTTATATTACGGTTAATATAAGAATTCAGCGTAATTCTATCACATTTGTTCAACTTACGTCGCTCCTATTTCAGATAGCGTACTGGGCTAGGCGGCATCTTAAAGCGCGTGGAAGGGCGAGTAAAATGCACTACTAAACTTCTATGATAGGGAATCAGAGTCCCGATTAGATCATTTTATATTTTGGTTAATATAAGAATTCAGCGAAATTCTATCACATTTGTTCAATTTACGTTGCTCCTATTTCAGATAGCGTATTGGGCTAAGCGGCATCTCAAAGCGCATGAAATGGCGAGTAAAATGCACTATTAAACTTCTAGGGTAGGGCAAACAAAGACCCGATTAAATCATTTTATATTATGGTTAATTTAAGAATTCAGCGAAATTCTATCACATTTGTTCAATTTACGTCGTTCCTATTTCAGATAGCGTATTGAGCTATGCGGCATCTCAAAGCGCATGAAATGACGAGTAAAATGCACTATTAAACTTCTAGGGTAGGGCAAACAGAGACCCGGTTAGATCATTTTATATTACGGTTAATATAAGAATTCAGCGTAATTCTATCACATTTGTTCAACTTACGTCGCTCCTATTTCAGATATCGTATTGGGCTAAGCGGCATCTCAATGCGCATGAAATGGCGAGTAAAATGCACTATTAAACTTCTAGGATAAGGCAAACAGAGACCCGATTAGATCATTTTATATTACGGTTAATATAAGAATTCAGCGTAATTATATCACATTTGTTCAACTTACGTCGCTCCTCTTTCAGATAGCGTACTGGGCTAGGCGGCATCTTAAAGCGCGTGGAAGGGCGAGTAAAATGCACTACTAAACTTCTATGATAGGGAATCAGAGTCCCGATTAGATCATTTTATATTTTGGTTAATATAAGAATTCAGCGAAATTCTATCACATTTGTTCAATTTACGTTGCTCCTATTTCAGATAGCGTATTGGGCTAAGCGGCATCTCAAAGCGCATGAAATGGCGAGTAAAATGCACTATTAAACTTCTAGGGTAGGGCAAACAAAGACCCGATTAAATCATTTTATATTATGGTTAATTTAAGAATTCAGCGAAATTCTATCACATTTGTTCAATTTACGTCGCTCCTATTTCAGATAGCGTATTGAGCTAAGCGGCATCTCAAAGCGCATGAAATGGCGAGTAAAATGCACTATTGAACTTCTATGATAGGGCAATCAGAGACCTGATTAGATCATTTTATATTTTGGTTAATATAAGAATTCAGCGAAATTCTATCACATTTGTTCAACTTTCGTCGCTCCTATTTCAGATAGCGCACTCGGCTAGGCGGTATCTTAAAGCGCGTGGAATGGCGAGTAAAATTCACTACTAAACTACTATGATAGAGCAATCAGAGACCCGATTAGGTCATTTTATATTTTGGTTAATATATGAATTCAGCGAAATTCTATCACATTTGTTCCATTTACGTCGCTCCTATTAAAGATAGCGTATTGGGCTAAGCGGCATCTGAAAGCGCATGAAATGGCGAGTACAATGCACTATTAAACTTCGAGGGTAGGGCAAACAGAGACCCGATTAGATCATTTTATATTATGATTAATTTAAGAAGTCAGCATAATTCTATCACATTTGTTCAATTTACGTCGTTCCTATTTCAGATAGCGTACTGGGCTAGGCGGCATCTTAAAGCGCGTGGAAAGGCGAGTAAAATGCACTATTAAACTTCTATGATAGGGCAATCAGAGACCCGATTAGATCATTTTATATTTTGTTTAATATAAGATTTCAGGGAAATTCTGTCACATTTGTTCAATTTACGTCGCTCCTATTTCAGATAGCTTATTGGGCTTAGCGGCATCTGAAAGCGCATGAAATGGCGAGTAAAATGCACTATTAAACTTCTAGGGTAGGGCAAACAAAGACCCGATTAAATCATTTTATATTATGGTTAATTTAAGAATTCAGCGAAATTCTATCACATTTGTTCAATTTACGTCGCTACTATTTCAGATAGCGTACTGGGCTAGGCGGCATCTTAAAGCGCGTGGAATGGCGAGTAAAATGCACTATTAAACTTCTATGATAGGGGTATCAGAGACCCGATTAGATCATTTCATATTTTGGTTAATATAAGAATTCAGTGAAATTCTAACACATTTGTTCAATTTACGTCGCTCCTATTTCAGATAGCGTACTGGGCTAGGCTGCATCGTAAAGCGCGTGGAATGGCGAGTAAAATGCACTATTAAACTTCAAGGGTAGGGCAAACAGAGACCCGATTAGATCATTTTATATTATGGTTAATTTAAGATTTCAGAAAAATTCTATCACATTTGTTCAATTTACGTCGTTCCTATTTCAGATAGCGTATTGGGCTATGCGGCATCTCAAAGCGCATGAAATGACGAGTAAAATGCACTATTAAACTTCTAGGGTAGGGCAAACAGAGACCCGGTTAGATCATTTTATATTACGGTTAATATAAGAATTCAGCGTAATTCTATCACATTTGTTCAACTTACGTCGCTCCTATTTCAGATATCGTATTGGGCTAAGCGGCATCTCAATGCGCATGAAATGGCGAGTAAAATGCACTATTAAACTTCTAGGATAAGGCAAACAGAGACCCGATTAGATCATTTTATATTACGGTTAATATAAGAATTCAGCGTAATTATATCACATTTGTTCAACTTACGTCGCTCCTCTTTCAGATAGCGTACTGGGCTAGGCGGCATCTTAAAGCGCGTGGAATGGCGAGCAAAATGCACTACTAAACTTCTATGATAGGGCAATCAGAGTCCCGTTTAGATCATTTTATATTATGGTTAATATAAGAATTCAGCGTGATTCTATCACATTTGTTCAACTTACGTCGCTCCTATTTCAGATAGCGTATTCGGCTAAGCGGCATCTCAAAGCGCATGAAATGATGAGTGAAATGCACTATTAAACTTCTATGATAGGGCAATCAGAGACCCGATTAGATAATTTTATATTTTGGTTAATATATGAATTCAGCGAAATTCTCTCACATTTGTTCAATTTACGTCGCTGATATTTCAGATAGCGTATTGGGCTGAGCGGCAACTCAAAGCGCGAGAAATGGCGAGTAAAATGCACTATTAAACTTCTAGGGTAGGGCAAACAGAGACCCGATTAGATCATTTGATATTATGGTTAATTTAAGAATTCAGCGAAATTCCATCACATTTGTTCAGTGGACGTCGCTCCTATTGCAGATAGCGTATTGGGCTAAGCGGCATCTAAAAGCGCATGAAATGGCGAGTAAAATGCACCATTAAACTTCTAGGGTAAGGCAAACAGAGATCCGATTAGATGATTTTATATTACGGTTAATATAAGAATTCAGCGTAATTCTAACATATTTGTTCAATTTACGTCGCTCCTATTTCAGATGCGTATTGGGCTAAGCGGCATCTCAAAGCGCATGAAATGGCGAGTAAAATGCACTATTAAACTTCTAGGGTAAGGCAAACAGAGACCCGATTAGATCATTTTATATTACGGTTAATATAAGAATTCAGCGTAATTCTATCACATTTGTTCAACTTACGTCGCTCCTATTTCAGATAGCGTACTGGGTTAGGCGGCATCTTAAAGCGCGTGGAAGGGCGAGTAAAATGCACTACTAAACTTCTATGATAGGGAATCAGAGTCCCGATTAGATCATTTTATATTTTGGTTAATATAAGAATTCAGCGAAATTCTATCACATTTGTTCAATTTACGTTGCTCCTATTTCAGATAGCGTATTGGGCTAAGCGGCATCTCAAAGCGCATGAAATGGCGAGTAAAATGCACTATTAAACTTCTAGGGTAGGGCAAACAAAGACCCGATTAAATCATTTTATATTATGGTTAATTTAAGAATTCAGCGAAATTCTATCACATTTGTTCAATTTACGTCGTTCCTATTTCAGATAGCGTATTGGGCTATGCGGCATCTCAAAGCGCATGAAATGACGAGTAAAATGCACTATTAAACTTCTAGGGTAGGGCAAACAGAGACCCGGTTAGATCATTTTATATTACGGTTAATATAAGAATTCAGCGTAATTCTATCACATTTGTTCAACTTACGTCGCTCCTATTTCAGATATCGTATTGGGCTAAGCGGCATCTCAATGCGCATGAAATGGCGAGTAAAATGCACTATTAAACTTCTAGGATAAGGCAAACAGAGACCCGATTAGATCATTTTATATTACGGTTAATATAAGAATTCAGCGTAATTATATCACATTTGTTCAACTTACGTCGCTCCTCTTTCAGATAGCGTACTGGGCTAGGCGGCATCTTAAAGCGCGTGGAAGGGCGAGTAAAATGCACTACTAAACTTCTATGATAGGGAATCAGAGTCCCGATTAGATCATTTTATATTTTGGTTAATATAAGAATTCAGCGAAATTCTATCACATTTGTTCAATTTACGTTGCTCCTATTTCAGATAGCGTATTGGGCTAAGCGGCATGTCAAAGCGCATGAAATGGCGAGTAAAGTGCACTATTAAACTTCTAGGGTAGGGTAAACAAAGACCCGATTAAATCATTTTATATTATGGTTAATTTAAGAATTCAGCGAAATTCTATCACATTTGTTCAATTTACGTCGCTCCTATTTCAGATAGCGTATTGAGCTAAGCGGCATCTCAAAGCGCATGAAATGGCGAGTAAAATGCACTATTGAACTTCTATGATAGGGCAATCAGAGACCTGATTAGATCATTTTATATTTTGGTTAATATAAGATTTCAGCGAAATTCTATCACATTTGTTCAACTTTCGTCGCTCCTATTGCAGATAGCGCACTCGGCTAGGCGGTATCTTAAAGCGCGTGGAATGGCGAGTAAAATTCACTACTAAACTACTATGATAGAGCAATCAGAGACCCGATTAGGTCATTTTATATTTTGGTTAATATATGAATTCAGCGAAATTCTATCACATTTGTTCCATTTACGTCGCTCCTATTAAAGATAGCGTATTGGGCTAAGCGGCATCTGAAAGCGCATGAAATGGCGAGTACAATGCACTATTAAACTTCGAGGGTAGGGCAAACAGAGACCCGATTAGATCATTTTATATTATGATTAATTTAAGAAGTCAGCATAATTCTATCACATTTGTTCAATTTACGTCGTTCCTATTTCAGATAGCGTACTGGGCTAGGCGGCATCTTAAAGCGCGTGGAAAGGCGAGTAAAATGCACTATTAAACTTCTATGATAGGGCAATCAGAGACCCGATTAGATCATTTTATATTTTGTTTAATATAAGATTTCAGGGAAATTCTGACACATTTGTTCAATTTACGTCGCTCCTATTTCAGATAGCTTATTGGGCTTAGCGGCATCTGAAAGCGCATGAAATGGCGAGTAAAATGCACTATTAAACTTCTAGGGTAGGGCAAACAAAGACCCGATTAAATCATTTTATATTATGGTTAATTTAAGAATTCAGCGTAATTCTATCACATTTGTTCAATTTACGTCGCTCCTATTTCAGTTAGCGTATTCGGCTAAGCGGCATCTCAAAGAGCATGAAATGGCGAATAAAATGCACTAGTAAACTTCTAGGCTAGGGCGAACAGAGACCCGATTAGATCATTTTACATTATGGTTAATAAAAGAATTCAGCGAAATTCTATCACATTTGTTCCTCTTACGTCGCTCGTATTTCAGATAGCGTATTGGGCTAAGCGGCATCTCAAAGCGCATGAAATGGCGAGTAAAATGCACTATTAAACTTCTAGGGTAGGGCAAACAGAGGCCCGATAAGATCATTTTACATTATGGTTAATAAAAGAATTCAGCGAAATTCTATCACATTTGTTCAACTTACGTCGCTCGTATTTCAGATAGCGTATTGGGCTAAGCGGCATCTCAAAGCGCAAGAAATGGCGAGTAAAATGCACTATTAAACTTCTAGGGTAGGGCAAACAGAGACCCGATTAGATCATTTTATATTATGGTTAATTTAAGAATTCAGCATAATTCTATCACATTTGTTCAATTTACGTCGCTCCTATTTCAGATAGCGTACTGGGCTAAGCGGCATCTCAAAGCGCAAGAAATGGCGAGTAAAATGCACTATTAAACTTCTAGGGTAGGGCAAACAGAGACCCGATTAGATCATTTTATATTACGGTTAATATAAGAATTCAGCGTAATTCTGTCACATTTGTTCAACTTACGTAGCTCCTATTTCAGATAGCGTACTGGGCAAGGCGGTATCTCAAAGCGCGTGGAAGGGCGAGTAAAATGCACTACTAAACTTCTATGATAGGGCAATCAGAGACCCGATTAGATCATTTTATATTTTGGTTAATATAAGAATTCAGCGAAATTCTCTCACATTTGTTCAATTTACGTCGCTGATATTTCAGACAGCGTATTGGACTAAGCGGCATCTCAAAGCGCAAGACATGTCGAGTAAAATGCACTATTAAACTTCTAGGGTAGGGCAAACAGAGACCCGATAAGATCATTTTATATTATGGTTAATTTCAGAATTCAGCGAAATTCTCTCACATTTGTTCAATTTACGTCGCTGATATTTCAGATAGCGTATTGGGCTAAGCGGCAACTCAAAGCGCGAGAAATGGCGAGTAAAATGCACTATTAAACTTCTAGGGTAGGGCAAACAGAGACCCGATTAGATCATTTTATATTTTGGTTAATATAAGAATTCAGCGAAATTCTATCACATTTGTTCAATTTACGGCGCTCCTATTTCAGATAGCGTATTGGGCTAAGCGGCATCTCAAAGCGCATGAAATGACGAATAAAATGCACAATTAAGCTTCTACGCTAGGGCGAACAGAGACCCGATTAGATCAATTTACGTTATGGTTAATAAAAGAATTCAGCGAAATTCTATCACATTTGATCAATTTACGTCGCTCCTATTTCAGATAGCGTACTGGGCTAAGCGGCATCTCAAAGCGCATGGAATGTCCAATAAAATGCACTATTAATCTTCTTGGATAGGGCAAACAGAGACCCGATTAGATCATTTTACATTAAGGTTAATATAAGAATTCAGGGAAATTCTATCACATTTGTTCAATTTACGTCGCTCCTATTTCAGATAGCGTATTCGGCTAAGCGGCATCTCAAAGCGCATGAAATGATGAGTGAAATGCACTATTAAACTTCTATGATAGGGCAATCAGAGACCCGATTAGATCATTTTATATTTTGGTTAATATATGAATTCAGCGAAATTCTATCACATTTGTTCAATTTACGTCGCTCCTATTTCAGTTAGCGTTTTGGGCTAAGCGGAATCGCAAAGCGCATGAAATGACGAGTAAAACGCACTATTAAACTTC
>CAKAJE020001903.1:0-43509 GCA_916610135.2 Macropis europaea
GTCGCTCATATTTGCGATAGCGTATTGGGCTAAGCGGCATCTCAAAGCGCATGAAATGGCGAATAAAATGCACTATTAAACTTCTAGGCTAGAGCGAACAGAGACCCGATTAGATCATTTTACATTCTGCTTAATAAAATAATTCAGCGAAATTCTATCACATTTGTTCAACTTTCGTTGCTGCTATTTCTGATAGCGTATTGGGTTAAGCGGCATCTCAAAGGGCATGAAATGGCGTGTAAAATGCACTATTAAACTCCTAGGGTAGGGCAAACAGAGACCCGATTAGATCATTTTATATTATGGTTAATTTAAGAATTCAGCAAGATTCTATCACATTTGTTGAATTTACGTCGCTCCTATTTCAGATAGCGTACTGGGCTAGGCGGCATCTTAAAGCGCGTGGAATGGCGAGTAAAATGCACTGTTAAACTTCTATGATAGGGCATTCAGAGACCCGATTAGATCATTTTATATTTTGTTTAATATAAGATTTCAGGGAAATCCTATCACATTTGTTCTATTTACGTCGCTCCTATTTCAGTTAGCGTATTGGGCTAACCGGCATCTCAAAGCGCATGAAATGGCGAATAAAATGGACTATTAAACTTCTAGGGTAGGGCGAACAGAGACCCGATTAGATCATTTTACATTAAGGTTAATATAAGAATTCAGGGAAATTCTATCACATTTGTTCAATTTACGTCGCTCCTATTTCAGATAGCGTATTGGGTTACGCGGCATCACAAAGCGCATGAAATGGCGAATAAAATGCACTATTAAACTTCTAGGCTAGGGCGAACAGAGAACCGATTAGATCATTTTACATTCTGGTTAATAAAATAATTCAGCGAATTCTATCACATTTGTTCAACTTTCGTTGCTCCTATTTCAGATAGCGTATTGGGCTAAGCGGCATCTCAAAGCGCATGAAATGGCGAGTAAAATGCACTATTAAACTTCTAGGCTAGGGCGAACAGAGACCCGATTAGATCATTTTATATTACGGTTAATATAAGAATTCAGCGTAATTCTATCACATTTGTTCATCTTACGTCGCTCCTATTTCAGATAGCCTACTGGGCTAGGCGGCATCTTAAAGCGCGTGGAAGGGCGAGTAAAATGCACTACTAAACTTCTATGCTAGAGCAATTAGAGACCCGATTAGATCATTTTATATTTTGTTCAATATAAGATTTCAGGGATATTCTATCACATTTGTTCAATTCGTGTCGCTCATATTTCAGATAGCGTATTGGGCTAAGCGGCATCTCAAAGCGCATGAAATGGCGAGTAAAATGCACTATTAAACTCTTAGGGTATGGCAAAGAGAGACCCGATTAGATCATTTTATATTATGGTTAATTTGAGAATTCAGCAAGATTCTATCATATTTGTTCAATTTACGTCGCTCCTATTTCAGATAGCGTACTGGGCTGGGCGGCATCTTAAAGCGCGTGGAATGGCGAGTAAAATGCACTGTTAAACTTCTATGATAGGGCAGTCAGAGACCCGATTAGATCATTGAATATTTTGTTTAATATAAGATTTCAGGGAAATCCTATCACATTTGTTCTATTTACGTCGCTCCTATTTCAGATAGCGTACTGGGCTAGACGGAATCTTATAGCGCGTGGATTGGCGAGTAAAATGCACTATTAAACTTCTATGATAGGGCAATCAGAGACCCGATTAGATCATTTTATATTTTGGTTAATATAAGAATTCAGGGAAATTCTATCACATTTGTTCAATTTACGTCGCTCCTATTTCAGATAGCGTACTGGGCTGGCCGGCATCTTAAAGCGCGTGGAATGGCGAGTAAAATGCACTATTAAACTTCTATGATAGGGCAATCAGAGTCCCGATTAGATCATTTTATATTTTGGTTAATATAAGAATTCAACGAAATTCTATCACATTTGTAAAATTTACGTCGCTCCTATTACAGATAGCTTATTGGGCTTAGCGGCATCTCAAAGCGCATGAAATGACGAGTGAAATGCACTATTAAACTTCCAGGCTAGGGCGAACAGAGACCCGATTAGATCATTTTACATTCTGGTTAATAAAATAATTCAGCGAAATTCTATCACATTTGTTCAACTTTCGTGGCTCCTATTTCAGATAGCGTATTGGGTTAAGCGGCATCTCAAAGCGCATGAAATGGCGAGTACAATGCACTATTAAACTTCTAGGGTAGGGCAAACAGAGACCCGATTAGATCATTTTATATTACGGTTAATATAAGAATTCAGCGTAATTCTATCACATTTCTTCAAATTACGTCGCTCCTAGTTCAGATAGCGTACTGGGCTGGCCGGCATCTTAAAGTGCGTGAAATGGCGAGTAAAATGCACTATTAAACTTCTATGATAGGGCAATCAGTGACCTGATTAGATCATTTTATATTATAGTTAATTTAAGAATTCAGCGAAATTCTATCACATTTGTTCAATTTACGTCGCTCCTATTTCAGATAGCGTATTGGGCTAAGCGGCATCTCAAAGCGCATGAAATGGCGAGTAAAATGCAATACTAAACTTCTAGGATAATGCAAACAGAGACCCGATTAGATCATTTTATATTTTTGTTAATATAAGAATTCAGCGAAATTCTATCACATTTGTTCAATTTACGTCGCTCATATTTGCGATAGCGTATTGGGCTAAGCGGCATCTCAAAGCGCATGAAATGGCGAATAAAATGCACTATTAAACTTCTAGGCTAGAGCGAACAGAGACCCGATTAGATCATTTTACATTCTGCTTAATAAAATAATTCAGCGAAATTCTATCACATTTGTTCAACTTTCGTTGCTGCTATTTCTGATAGCGTATTGGGTTAAGCGGCATCTCAAAGGGCATGAAATGGCGTGTAAAATGCACTATTAAACTCCTAGGGTAGGGCAAACAGAGACCCGATTAGATCATTTTATATTATGGTTAATTTAAGAATTCAGCAAGATTCTATCACATTTGTTCAATTTACGTCGCTCCTATTTCAGATAGCGTACTGGGCTAGGCGGCATCTTAAAGCGCGTGGAATGGCGAGTAAAATGCACTGTTAAACTTCTATGATAGGGCATTCAGAGACCCGATTAGATCATTTTATATTTTGTTTAATATAAGATTTCAGGGAAATCCTATCACATTTGTTCTATTTACGTCGCTCCTATTTCAGTTAGCGTATTGGGCTAACCGGCATCTCAAAGCGCATGAAATGGCGAATAAAATGGACTATTAAACTTCTAGGGTAGGGCGAACAGAGACCCGATTAGATCATTTTACATTAAGGTTAATATAAGAATTCAGGGAAATTCTATCACATTTGTTCAATTTACGTCGCTCCTATTTCAGATAGCGTATTGGGTTACGCGGCACCACAAAGCGCATGAAATGGCGAATAAAATGCACTATTAAACTTCTAGGCTAGGGCGAACAGAGAACCGATTAGATCATTTTACATTCTGGTTAATAAAATAATTCAGCGAATTCTATCACATTTGTTCAACTTTCGTTGCTCCTATTTCAGATAGCGTATTGGGTTAAGCGGCATCTCAAAGCGCATGAAATGGCGAGTAAAATGCACTATTAAACTTCTAGGGTAGGGCAAACAGAGACCCGATTAGATCATTTTATATTATGGTTAATTTAAGAATTCAGCAAAATTCTATCACATTTGTTCAATTTACGTCACTCCTATTTCGGATAGCGTACTGGGCTAGGCGGCATCCTAAAGCGCGTGGAGTGGCGAGTAAAATGCACTATTAAAGTTGTATGATAGGGCAATCAGAGACGCGATTAGATCGTTTTATATTTTGTTTAATATAAGATTTCAGGGAAATTCTATCACATTCGTTCAATTTAGGTCGCTCCTATTTCAGATAGCGTATTGGGCTAAGCGGCATCTCAAAGCGCATGAAATGGCGAGTGAAATGCACTATAAGACTTCTATGGTAGGGCGAACAGAGACCAGATTAGATCATTTTACATTCTGGTTAATAAAATAATTCAGCGAAATTCTATCACATTTGTTCAACTTTCGTCGCTCCTATTTCAGATAGCGTATTGAGCTAAGCGGCATCTCGAAGCGCATGAAATGGCGAGTATAATGCACTATTAAACTTCTAGGATAGGGCAAACAGATACCCGGTTAGATCATTTTATATTACGGTTAATATAAGAATGCAGCGTAATTCTATCACATTTGTTCAAGTTACGTCGCTCCTATTTCAGATAGCGTACTGGGCTGGGCGGCATCTTAAAGCGCGTGGAATGGCGAGTAAAATGCACTACTAATCTTCTATGATAGGGCAATCAGAGACCCGATTAGATCATTTTATATTTTGTTTAATATAAGATTTCAGGGAAATTCTATCACATTTGTTCAATTTACGTCGCTCCTATTTCAGATAGCGCATTGGGCTAAGCGGCAACTGAAAGCGCATGAAATGACGAGTGAAATGCACTATTAAACTTCTAGGGTAGGGCGAACAGAGACCAGATTAGATCATTTTACATTAAGGTTAATATAAGAATTCAGGGAAATTCTATCACATTTGTTCAATTTACGTCGCTCCTATTTCAGATAGCGTATTGGGCTAAGCGGCATCTCAAAGCGCATGAAATCGCGAGTAAAATGCACTATTAAACTCCTAGGGTAGGGCAAACAGAGATCCGATTAGTTCATTTTATACTATGGTTAATTTAAGAATTCAGCAAGATTCTATCACATTTGTTGAATTTACGTCGCTCCTATTTCAGATAGCGTACTGGGCTAGGCGGCATCTTAAAGCGCGTGGAATGGCGAGTAAAATGCACTATTAAACTCCTAGGGTAGGGCAAACAGAGACCCGATTAGATCATTTTATATTATGGTTAATTTAAGAATTGTGCGAAACTCTATCACATTCGTTCAATTTAGGTCGCTCCTATTTCAGATAGCGTATTGGGCTAAGCGGCATCTCGAAGCGCATGAAATGGCGAGTGAAATGCACTATAAGACTTCTATGGTAGGGCGAACAGAGACCAGATTAGATCATTTTACATTCTGGTTAATAAAATGATTCAGCGAAATTCTATCACATTTGTTCAACTTTCGTCGCTCCTATTTCAGATAGCGTATTGAGCTAAGCGGCATCTCGAAGCGCATGAAATGGCGAGTATAATGCACTATTAAACTTCTAGGATAGGGCAAACAGATACCCGGTTAGATCATTTTATATTACGGTTAATATAAGAATGCAGCGTAATTCTATCACATTTGTTCAAGTTACGTCGCTCCTATTTCAGATAGCGTACTGGGCTAGGCGGCATCGTAAAGCGCGTGGAATGGCGAGTAAAATGCACTACTAATCTTCTATGATAGGGCAATCAGAGACCCGATTAGATCATTTTATATTTTGTTTAATATAAGATTTCAGGGAAATTCTATCACATTTGTTCAATTTACGTCGCTCCTATTTCAGATAGCGTATTGGGCTAAGCGGCAACTGAAAGCGCATGAAATGACGAGTGAAATGCACTATTAAACTTCTAGGGTAGGGCGAACAGAGACCAGATTAGATCATTTTACATTAAGGTTAATATACGAATTCAGGGAAATTCTATCACATTTGTTCAATTTACGACGCTCCTATTTCAGATAGCGTATTGGGCTAAGCGGCATCTCAAAGCGCATGAAATCGCGAGTAAAATGCACTATTAAACTCCTAGGGTAGGGCAAACAGAGACCCGATTAGATCATTTTATATTATGGTTAATTTAAGAATTCAGCAAGATTCTATCACATTTGTTGAATTTACGTCGCTCCTATTTCAGATAGCGTACTGGGCTAGGCGGCATCTTAAAGCGCGTGGAATGGCGAGTAAAATGCACTGTTAAACTTCTATGATAGGGCAGTCAGAGACCCGATTAGATCATTTTATATTTTGTTTAATATAAGATTTCAGGGAAATCCTATCACATTTGTTCTATTTACGTCGCTCCTATTTCAGTTAGCGTATTGGGCTAACCGGCATCTCAAAGCGCATGAAATGGCGAATAAAATGGACTATTAAACTTCTAGGGTAGGGCAAACGGAGACCCGATTAGATCATTTTATATTACGGTTAATATAAGAATTCAGCGTAATTCTATCACATTTCTTCAAATTACGTCGCTCCTATTTCAGATAGCGTACTGGGCTGGCCGGCATCTTAAAGCGCGTGGAATGGCGAGTAACATGCACTATTAAACTTGTATGATAGGGCAATCAGAGACGCGATTAGATCATTTTATATTTTGTTTAATATAAGATTTCAGGGAAATTCTATCACATTTGTTCAATTTACGTCGCTCCTATTTCAGATAGCGTATTGGGCTAAGCGGCAACTGAAAGCGCATGAAATGACGAGTGAAATGCACTATTAAACTTCTAGGGTAGGGCGAACAGAGACCCGATTAGATCATTTTACATTAAGGTTGATATAAGAATTCAGGGAAATTCTATCACATTTGTTCAATTTACTTCGCTCCTATTTCAGATAGCGTATTGGGCTACGCGGCATCACAAAGCGCATGAAATGGCGAATAAAATGCACTATTAAACTTCTAGGCTAGAGCGAACAGAGACCCGATTAGATCATTTTACATTCTGCTTAATAAAATAATTCAGCGAAATTCTATCACATTTGTTCAACTTTCGTTGCTGCTATTTCTGATAGCGTATTGGGTTAAGCGGCATCTCAAAGGGCATGAAATGGCGTGTAAAATGCACTGTTAAACTCCTAGGGTAGGGCAAACAGAGACCCGATTAGATCATTTTATATTATGGTTAATTTAAGAATTCAGCAAGATTCTATCACATTTGTTGAATTTACGTCGCTCCTATTTCAGATAGCGTACTGGGCTAGGCGGCATCTTCAAGCGCGTGGAATGGCGAGTAAAATGCACTGTTAAACTTCTATGATAGGGCATTCAGAGACCCGATTAGATCATTTTATATTTTGTTTAATATAAGATTTCAGGGAAATCCTATCACATTTGTTCTATTTACGTCGCTCCTATTTCAGTTAGCGTATTGGGCTAACCGGCATCTCAAAGCGCATGAAATGGCGAATAAAATGGACTATTAAACTTCTAGGGTAGGGCGAACAGAGACCCGATTAGATCATTTTATATTATGGTTAATATAAGAATTCAGGGAAATTCTATCACATTTGTTCAATTTACGTCGCTCCTATTTCAGATAGCGTATTGGGTTTACGCGGCATCACAAAGCGCATGAAATGGCGAATAAAATGCACTATTAAACTTCTAGGCTAGGGCGAACAGAGAACCGATTAGATCATTTTACATTGTGGTTAATAAAATAATTCAGCGAATTCTATCACATTTGTTCAACTTTCGTTGCTCCTATTTCAGATAGCGTATTGGGTTAAGCGGCATCTCAAAGCGCATGAAATGGCGAGTGAAATGCACTATAAGACTTCTATGGTAGGGCGAACAGAGACCAGATTAGATCATTTTACATTCTGGTTAATAAAATAATTCAGCGAAATTCTATCACATTTGTTCAACTTTCGTCGCTCCTATTTCAGATAGCGTATTGAGCTAAGCGGCATCTCGAAGCGCATGAAATGGCGAGTATAATGCACTATTAAACTTCTAGGATAGGGCAAACAGATACCCGGTTAGATCATTTTATATTACGGTTAATATAAGAATGCAGCGTAATTCTATCACATTTGTTCAAGTTACGTCGCTCCTATTTCAGATAGCGTACTGGGCTAGGCGGCATCTTAAAGCGCGTGGAATGGCGAGTAAAATGCACTACTAATCTTCTATGATAGGGCAATCAGAGACCCGATTAGATCATTTTATATTTTGTTTAATATAAGATTTCAGGGAAATTCTATCACATTTGTTCAATTTACGTCGCTCCTATTTCAGATAGCGTATTGGGCTAAGCGGCAACTGAAAGCGCATGAAATGACGAGTGAAATGCACTATTAAACTTCTAGGGTAGGGCGAACAGAGACCAGATTAGATCATTTTACATTAAGGTTAATATAAGAATTCAGGGAAATTCTATCACATTTGTTCAATTTACGACGCTCCTATTTCAGATAGCGTATTGGGCTAAGCGGCATCTCAAAGCGCATGAAATCGCGAGTAAATTGCACTATTAAACTCCTAGGGTAGGGCAAACAGAGACCCGATTAAATCATTTTATATTATGGTTAATTTAAGAATTCAGCAAGATTCTATCACATTTGTTGAATTTACGTCGCTCCTATTTCAGATAGCGTACTGGGCTAGACGGCATCTTAAAGCGCGTGGAATGGCGAGTAAAATGCACTATTAAACTTCTAGGGTAGGGCAAACAGAGACCCGATTAGATCATTTTATATTATGGTTAATTTAAGAATTCAGCGAAATTCTATCACATTTGTTCCATTTACGTCGCTCCCATTTCAGATAGCGTATTTGGCTAAGCGGCATCTCAAAGCGCATGAAATGGCGAATAAAATGAACTATTAAACTTCTAGGCTAGGGCGAACAGAGACCCGAGCAGATCATTTTACATTATGGTTAATAAAAGAATTCAGCAAAATTCTATCACATTTGTTCAATTTACGTCGCTCCTATTTCGGATAGCGTACTGGGCTAGGCGGCATCCTAAAGCGCGTGGAGTGGCGAGTAAAATGCACTATTAAAGTTGTATGATAGGGCAATCAGAGACGCGATTAGATCATTTTATATTTTGTTTAATACAAGATTTCAGGGAAATTCTATCACATTTGTTCAATTCGTGTCGCTGATATTTCAGACAGCGTATTGGGCTAAGCGGCATCTCAAAGCGCATGAAATGGCGAGTAAAATGCACTATTAAACTCCTAGGGTAGGGCAAACAGAGACCCGATTAGATCATTTTATATTATGGTTAATTTAAGAATTGAGCGAAATTCTATCACATTCGTTCAATTTAGGTCGCTCCTATTTCAGATAGCGTATTGGGCTAAGCGGCATCTCAAAGCGCATGAAATGGCGAGTGAAATGCACTATAAGACTTCTATGGTAGGGCGAACAGAGACCAGATTAGATCATTTTACATTCTGGTTAATAAAATAATTCAGCGAAATTCTATCACATTTGTTCAACTTTCGTCGCTCCTATTTCAGATAGCGTATTGAGCTAAGCGGCATCTCGAAGCGCATGAAATGGCGAGTATAATGCACTATTAAACTTCTAGGATAGGGCAAACAGATACCCGGTTAGATCATTTTATATTACGGTTAATATAAGAATGCAGCGTAATTCTATCACATTTGTTCAATTTACGTCGCTCCTATTTCAGATAGCGTATTGGGCTAAGCGGCAACTGAAAGCGCATGAAATGACGAGTGAAATGCACTATTAAACTTCTAGGGTAGGGCGAACAGAGACCAGATTAGATCATTTTACATTAAGGTTAATATAAGAATTCAGGGAAATTCTATCACATTTGTTCAATTTACGACGCTCCTATTTCAGATAGCGTATTGGGCTAAGCGGCATCTCAAAGCGCATGAAATCGCGAGTAAAATGCACTATTAAACTCCTAGGGTAGGGCAAACAGAGACCCGATTAGATCATTTTATATTATGGTTAATTTAAGAATTCAGCAAGATTCTATCACATTTGTTGAATTTACGTCGCTCCTATTTCAGATAGCGTACTGGGCTAGGCGGCATCTTAAAGCGCGTGGAATGGCGAGTAAAATGCACTATTAAACTTCTAGGGTAGGGCAAACAGAGACCCGATTAGATCATTTTATATTATGGTTAATTTAAGAATTCAGCGAAATTCTATCACATTTGTTCCATTTACGTCGCTCCCATTTCAGATAGCGTATTGAGCTAAGCGGCATCTCGAAACGCATGAAATGGCGAGTATAATGCACTATTAAACTTCTAGGATAAGGCAAACAGATACCCGATTAGATCATTTTATATTACGGTTAATATAAGAATGCAGCGTAATTCTATCACATTCGTTCAAGTTACGTCGCTCCTATTTCAGATAGCGTACTGGGCTATGCGGCATCTTAAAGCGCGTGGAATAGCGAGTAAAATGCACTACTAAACTTCTATGATAGGGCAATCAGAGACCCGATTAGATCATTTTATATTTTGGTTAATATAAGATTTCAGGGAAATTCTATCACATTTGTTCAATTTACGTCGCTCCTATTTCAGATAGCGTATTGGGCTAAGCGGCAACTGAAAGCGCATGAAATGACGAGTGAAATGCACTATTAAACTTCTAGGGTAGGGCGAGCAGAGACCCGATTAGATCATTTTACATTAAGGTTAATATAAGAATTCAGGGAAATTCTATCACATTTGTTCAATTTACGTCGCTCCTATTTCAGGTAGCGTACTGGGCTACGCGGCATCTCAAAGCGCATGAAATGGCGAATAAAATGCACTATTAAACTTCTAGGCTAGGGCGAACAGAGACCCGATTAGATCATTTTACATTCTGGTTAATAAAATAATTCAGCGAAATTCTATCACATTTGTTCAACTTTCGTTGCTCATATTTCAGTTAGCGTATTGGGTTAAGCGTCATCTCAAAGCGCATGAAATGGCGAGTAAAATGCACTATTAAACTTCTAGGGTAGGGCAGACAGAGACCCGATTAGAACATTTTATATTATGGTTAATTTAAGAATTCAGCAAAATTCTATCACATTTGTTCAATTTACGTCGCTCCTATTTCGGATAGCGTACTGGGCTACACGGCATCCTAAAGCGCGTGGAGTGGCGAGTAAAATGCACTATTAAAGTTGTATGATAGGGCAATCAGAGACGCGATTAGATCATTTTATATTTTGTTTAATACAAGATTTCAGGGAAATTCTATCACATTTGTTCAATTTACGTCGCTCCTATTTCAGATAGCGTACTGGGCTAGACGGAATCTTATAGCGCGTGGATTGGCGAGTAAAATGCACTATTAAACTTCTATGATAGGGCAATCAGAGACCCGATTAGATCATTTTATATTTTGGTTAATATAAGAATTCAGGGAAATTCTATCACATTTGTTCAATTTACGTCGCTCCTATTTCAGATAGCGTACTGGGCTGGCCGGCATCTTAAAGCGCGTGGAATGGCGAGTAAAATGCACTATTAAACTTCTATGATAGGGCAATCAGAGTCCCGATTAGATCATTTTATATTTTGGTTAATATAAGAATTCAACGAAATTCTATCACATTTGTAAAATTTACGTCGCTCCTATTACAGATAGCTTATTGGGCTTAGCGGCATCTCAAAGCGCATGAAATGACGAGTGAAATGCACTATTAAACTTCCAGGCTAGGGCGAACAGAGACCCGATTAGATCATTTTACATTCTGGTTAATAAAATAATTCAGCGAAATTCTATCACATTTGTTCAACTTTCGTTGCTCCTATTTCAGATAGCGTATTGGGTTAATCGGCATCTCAAAGCGCATGAAATGGCGAGTACAATGCACTATTAAACTTCTAGGGTAGGGCAAACAGAGACCCGATTAGATCATTTTATATTATGGTTAATTTAAGAATTCAGCAAAATTCTATCACATTTGTTCAATTTACGTCGCTCCTATTTCGGATAGCGTACTGGGCTAGGCGGCATCCTAAAGCGCGTGGAGTGGCGAGTAAAATGCACTATTAAACATGTATGATAGGGCAATCAGAGACGCGATTAGATCATTTTATATTTTGTTTAATACAAGATTTCAGGGAAATTCTATCACATTTGATCAATTCGTGTCGCTCATATTTCAGATACCATATTGGGCTAAGCGGCATCTCAAAGCGCATGAAATGGCGAGTAAAATGCACTGTTAAACTTCAATGATAGGGCAGTCAGAGACCCGGTTAGATCATTTCAAATTTTGTTTAATTTAAGAATTCAGCAAGATTCTATCACATTTGTTGAATTTACGTCGCTCCTATTTCAGATAGCGTACTGGGCTAGGCGGCATCTTAAAGCGCGTGGAATGGCGAGTAAAATGCACTGTTAAACTTCAATGGTAGGGCAGTCAGAGACCCGATTAGATCATTTTATATTTTGTTTAATATGAGATTTCAGGGAAATCCTATCACATTTGTTCTATTTACGTCGCTCCTATTTCAGTTAGCGTATTGGGCTAACCGGCATCTCAAAGCGCATGGAATGGCGAATAAAATGGACTATTAAACTTCTAGGGTAGGGCAAACAGAGACCCGATTAGATCATTTTATATTACGGTTAATATAAGAATTCAGCGTAATTCTATCACATTTCTTCAAATTACGTCGCTCCTAGTTCAGATAGCCTACTGGGCTGGCCGGCATCTTAAAGTGCGTGAAATGGCGAGTAAAATGCACTATTAAACTTCTATGATAGGGCAATCAGTGACCTGATTAGATCATTTTATATTATAGTTAATTTAAGAATTCAGCGAAATTCTATCACATTTGTTCAATTTACGTCGCTCCTATTTCAGATAGCGTATTGGGCTAAGCGGCATCTCAAAGCGCATGAAATGGCGAGTAAAATGCAATACTAAACTTCTAGGATAATGCAAACAGAGACCCGATTTGATCATTTTATATTTTTGTTAATATAAGAATTCAGCGAAATTCTATCACATTTGTTCAATTTACGTCGCTCATATTTGCGATAGCGTATTGGGCTAGGCGGCATCTCAAAGCGCATGAAATGGCGAATAAAATGCACTATTAAACTTCTAGGCTAGAGCGAACAGAGACCCGATTAGATCATTTTACATTCTGCTTAATAAAATAATTCAGCGAAATTCTATCACATTTGTTCAACTTTCGTTGCTGCTATTTCTGATAGCGTATTGGGTTAAGCGGCATCTCAAAGGGCATGAAATGGCGTGTAAAATGCACTATTAAACTCCTAGGGTAGGGCAAACAGAGACCCGATTAGATCATTTTATATTATGGTTAATTTAAGAATTCAGCAAGATTCTATCACATTTGTTGAATTTACGTCGCTCCTATTTCAGATAGCGTACTGGGCTAGGCGGCATCTTAAAGCGCGTGGAATGGCGAGTAAAATGCACTGTTAAACTTCTATGATAGGGCATTCAGAGACCCGATTAGATCATTTTATATTTTGTTTAATATAAGATTTCAGGGAAATCCTATCACATTTGTTCTATTTACGTCGCTCCTATTTCAGTTAGCGTATTGGGCTAACCGGCATCTCAAAGCGCATGAAATGGCGAATAAAATGGACTATTAAACTTCTAGGGTAGGGCGAACAGAGACCCGATTAGATCATTTTACATTAAGGTTAATATAAGAATTCAGGGAAATTCTATCACATTTGTTCAATTTACGTCGCTCCTATTTCAGATAGCGTATTGGGTTACGCGGCATCACAAAGCGCATGAAATGGCGAATAAAATGCACTATTAAACTTCTAGGCTAGGGCGAACAGAGAACCGATTAGATCATTTTACATTCTGGTTAATAAAATAATTCAGCGAATTCTATCACATTTGTTCAACTTTCGTTGCTCCTATTTCAGATAGCGTAATGGGTTAAGCGGCATCTCAAAGCGCATGAAATGGCGAGTAAAATGCACTATTAAACTTCTAGGCTAGGGCGAACAGAGACCCGATTAGATCATTTTATATTACGGTTAATATAAGAATTCAGCGTAATTCTATCACATTTGTTCATCTTACGTCGCTCCTATTTCAGATAGCCTACTGGGCTAGGCGGCATCTTAAAGCGCGTGGAAGGGCGAGTAAAATGCACTACTAAACTTCTATGCTAGAGCAATTAGAGACCCGATTAGATCATTTTATATTTTGTTCAATATAAGAGTTCAGGGATATTCTATCACATTTGTTCAATTCGTGTCGCTCATATTTCAGATAGCGTATTGGGCTAAGCGGCATCTCAAAGCGCATGAAATGGCGAGTAAAATGCACTATTAAACTCTTAGGGTAGGGCAAACAGAGACCCGATTAGATCATTTTATATTATGGTTAATTTAAGAATTCAGCAAGATTCTATCACATTTGTTGAATTTACGTCGCTCCTATTTCAGATAGCGTACTGGGCTAGGCGGCATCTTAAAGCGCGTGGAATGGCGAGTAAAATGCACTGTTAAACTTCTATGATAGGGCAGTCAGAGACCCGATTAGATCATTGAATATTTTGTTTAATATAAGATTTCAGGGAAATCCTATCACATTTGTTCTATTTACGTCGCTCCTATTTCAGATAGCGTACTGGGCTAGACGGAATCTTATAGCGCGTGGATTGGCGAGTAAAATGCACTATTAAACTTCTATGATAGGGCAATCAGAGACCCGATTAGATCATTTTATATTTTGGTTAATATAAGAATTCAGGGAAATTCTATCACATTTGTTCAATTTACGTCGCTCCTATTTCAGATAGCGTACTGGGCTGGCCGGCATCTTAAAGCGCGTGGAATGGCGAGTAAAATGCACTATTAAACTTCTATGATAGGGCAATCAGAGTCCCGATTAGATCATTTTATATTTTGGTTAATATAAGAATTCAACGAAATTCTATCACATTTGTAAAATTTACGTCGCTCCTATTACAGATAGCTTATTGGGCTTAGCGGCATCTCAAAGCGCATGAAATGACGAGTGAAATGCACTATTAAACTTCCAGGCTAGGGCGAACAGAGACCCGATTAGATCATTTTACATTCTGGTTAATAAAATAATTCAGCGAAATTCTATCACATTTGTTCAACTTTCGTGGCTCCTATTTCAGATAGCGTATTGGGTTAATCGGCATCTCAAAGCGCATGAAATGGCGAGTACAATGCACTATTAAACTTCTAGGGTGGGGCAAACAGAGACCCGATTAGATCATTTTATATTACGGTTAATATAAGAATTCAGCGTAATTCTATCACATTTCTTCAAATTACGTCGCTCCTAGTTCAGATAGCGTACTGGGCTGGCCGGCATCTTAAAGTGCGTGAAATGGCGAGTAAAATGCACTATTAAACTTCTATGATAGGGCAATCAGTGACCTGATTAGATCATTTTATATTATAGTTAATTTAAGAATTCAGCGAAATTCTATCACATTTGTTCAATTTACGTCGCTCCTATTTCAGATAGCGTATTGGGCTAAGCGGCATCTCAAAGCGCATGAAATGGCGAGTAAAATGCAATACTAAACTTCTAGGATAATGCAAACAGAGACCCGATTAGATCATTTTATATTTTTGTTAATATAAGAATTCAGCGAAATTCTATCACATTTGTTCAATTTACGTCGCTCATATTTGCGATAGCGTATTGGGCTAAGCGGCATCTCAAAGCGCATGAAATGGCGAATAAAATGCACTATTAAACTTCTAGGCTAGAGCGAACAGAGACCCGATTAGATCATTTTACATTCTGCTTAATAAAATAATTCAGCGAAATTCTATCACATTTGTTCAACTTTCGTTGCTGCTATTTCTGATAGCGTATTGGGTTAAGCGGCATCTCAAAGGGCATGAAATGGCGTGTAAAATGCACTATTAAACTCCTAGGGTAGGGCAAACAGAGACCCGATTAGATCATTTTATATTATGGTTAATTTAAGAATTCAGCAAGATTCTATCACATTTGTTGAATTTACGTCGCTCCTATTTCAGATAGCGTACTGGGCTAGGCGGCATCTTAAAGCGCGTGGAATGGCGAGTAAAATGCACTGTTAAACTTCTATGATAGGGCATTCAGAGACCCGATTAGATCATTTTATATTTTGTTTAATATAAGATTTCAGGGAAATCCTATCACATTTGTTCTATTTACGTCGCTCCTATTTCAGTTAGCGTATTGGGCTAACCGGCATCTCAAAGCGCATGAAATGGCGAATAAAATGGACTATTAAACTTCTAGGGTAGGGCGAACAGAGACCCGATTAGATCATTTTACATTAAGGTTAATATAAGAATTCAGGGAAATTCTATCACATTTGTTCAATTTACGTCGCTCCTATTTCAGATAGCGTATTGGGTTACGCGGCATCACAAAGCGCATGAAATGGCGAATAAAATGCACTATTAAACTTCTAGGCTAGGGCGAACAGAGAACCGATTAGATCATTTTACATTCTGGTTAATAAAATAATTCAGCGAATTCTATCACATTTGTTCAACTTTCGTTGCTCCTATTTCAGATAGCGTATTGGGTTAAGCGGCATCTCAAAGCGCATGAAATGGCGAGTAAAATGCACTATTAAACTTCTAGGCTAGGGCGAACAGAGACCCGATTAGATCATTTTATATTACGGTTAATATAAGAATTCAGCGTAATTCTATCACATTTGTTCATCTTACGTCGCTCCTATTTCAGATAGCCTACTGGGCTAGGCGGCATCTTAAAGCGCGTGGAAGGGCGAGTAAAATGCACTACTAAACTTCTATGCTAGAGCAATTAGAGACCCGATTAGATCATTTTATATTTTGTTCAATATAAGATTTCAGGGATATTCTATCACATTTGTTCAATTCGTGTCGCTCATATTTCAGATAGCGTATTGGGCTAAGCGGCATCTCAAAGCGCATGAAATGGCGAGTAAAATGCACTATTAAACTCTTAGGGTAGGGCAAACAGAGACCCGATTAGATCATTTTATATTATGGTTAATTTGAGAATTCAGCAAGATTCTATCATATTTGTTCAATTTACGTCGCTCCTATTTCAGATAGCGTACTGGGCTGGGCGGCATCTTAAAGCGCGTGGAATGGCGAGTAAAATGCACTGTTAAACTTCTATGATAGGGCAGTCAGAGACCCGATTAGATCATTGAATATTTTGTTTAATATAAGATTTCAGGGAAATCCTATCACATTTGTTCTATTTACGTCGCTCCTATTTCAGATAGCGTACTGGGCTAGACGGAATCTTATAGCGCGTGGATTGGCGAGTAAAATGCACTATTAAACTTCTATGATAGGGCAATCAGAGACCCGATTAGATCATTTTATATTTTGGTTAATATAAGAATTCAGGGAAATTCTATCACATTTGTTCAATTTACGTCGCTCCTATTTCAGATAGCGTACTGGGCTGGCCGGCATCTTAAAGCGCGTGGAATGGCGAGTAAAATGCACTATTAAACTTCTATGATAGGGCAATCAGAGTCCCGATTAGATCATTTTATATTTTGGTTAATATAAGAATTCAACGAAATTCTATCACATTTGTAAAATTTACGTCGCTCCTATTACAGATAGCTTATTGGGCTTAGCGGCATCTCAAAGCGCATGAAATGACGAGTGAAATGCACTATTAAACTTCCAGGCTAGGGCGAACAGAGACCCGATTAGATCATTTTACATTCTGGTTAATAAAATAATTCAGCGAAATTCTATCACATTTGTTCAACTTTCGTGGCTCCTATTTCAGATAGCGTATTGGGTTAATCGGCATCTCAAAGCGCATGAAATGGCGAGTACAATGCACTATTAAACTTCTAGGGTGGGGCAAACAGAGACCCGATTAGATCATTTTATATTACGGTTAATATAAGAATTCAGCGTAATTCTATCACATTTCTTCAAATTACGTCGCTCCTAGTTCAGATAGCGTACTGGGCTGGCCGGCATCTTAAAGTGCGTGAAATGGCGAGTAAAATGCACTATTAAACTTCTATGATAGGGCAATCAGTGACCTGATTAGATCATTTTATATTATAGTTAATTTAAGAATTCAGCGAAATTCTATCACATTTGTTCAATTTACGTCGCTCCTATTTCAGATAGCGTATTGGGCTAAGCGGCATCTCAAAGCGCATGAAATGGCGAGTAAAATGCAATACTAAACTTCTAGGATAATGCAAACAGAGACCCGATTAGATCATTTTATATTTTTGTTAATATAAGAATTCAGCGAAATTCTATCACATTTGTTCAATTTACGTCGCTCATATTTGCGATAGCGTATTGGGCTAAGCGGCATCTCAAAGCGCATGAAATGGCGAATAAAATGCACTATTAAACTTCTAGGCTAGAGCGAACAGAGACCCGATTAGATCATTTTACATTCTGCTTAATAAAATAATTCAGCGAAATTCTATCACATTTGTTCAACTTTCGTTGCTGCTATTTCTGATAGCGTATTGGGTTAAGCGGCATCTCAAAGGGCATGAAATGGCGTGTAAAATGCACTATTAAACTCCTAGGGTAGGGCAAACAGAGACCCGATTAGATCATTTTATATTATGGTTAATTTAAGAATTCAGCAAGATTCTATCACATTTGTTCAATTTACGTCGCTCCTATTTCAGATAGCGTACTGGGCTAGGCGGCATCTTAAAGCGCGTGGAATGGCGAGTAAAATGCACTGTTAAACTTCTATGATAGGGCATTCAGAGACCCGATTAGATCATTTTATATTTTGTTTAATATAAGATTTCAGGGAAATCCTATCACATTTGTTCTATTTACGTCGCTCCTATTTCAGTTAGCGTATTGGGCTAACCGGCATCTCAAAGCGCATGAAATGGCGAATAAAATGGACTATTAAACTTCTAGGGTAGGGCGAACAGAGACCCGATTAGATCATTTTACATTAAGGTTAATATAAGAATTCAGGGAAATTCTATCACATTTGTTCAATTTACGTCGCTCCTATTTCAGATAGCGTATTGGGTTACGCGGCACCACAAAGCGCATGAAATGGCGAATAAAATGCACTATTAAACTTCTAGGCTAGGGCGAACAGAGAACCGATTAGATCATTTTACATTCTGGTTAATAAAATAATTCAGCGAATTCTATCACATTTGTTCAACTTTCGTTGCTCCTATTTCAGATAGCGTATTGGGTTAAGCGGCATCTCAAAGCGCATGAAATGGCGAGTAAAATGCACTATTAAACTTCTAGGGTAGGGCAAACAGAGACCCGATTAGATCATTTTATATTATGGTTAATTTAAGAATTCAGCAAAATTCTATCACATTTGTTCAATTTACGTCACTCCTATTTCGGATAGCGTACTGGGCTAGGCGGCATCCTAAAGCGCGTGGAGTGGCGAGTAAAATGCACTATTAAAGTTGTATGATAGGGCAATCAGAGACGCGATTAGATCATTTTATATTTTGTTTAATACAAGATTTCAGGGAAATTCTATCACATTCGTTCAATTTAGGTCGCTCCTATTTCAGATAGCGTATTGGGCTAAGCGGCATCTCAAAGCGCATGAAATGGCGAGTGAAATGCACTATAAGACTTCTATGGTAGGGCGAACAGAGACCAGATTAGATCATTTTACATTCTGGTTAATAAAATAATTCAGCGAAATTCTATCACATTTGTTCAACTTTCGTCGCTCCTATTTCAGATAGCGTATTGAGCTAAGCGGCATCTCGAAGCGCATGAAATGGCGAGTATAATGCACTATTAAACTTCTAGGATAGGGCAAACAGATACCCGGTTAGATCATTTTATATTACGGTTAATATAAGAATGCAGCGTAATTCTATCACATTTGTTCAAGTTACGTCGCTCCTATTTCAGATAGCGTACTGGGCTGGGCGGCATCTTAAAGCGCGTGGAATGGCGAGTAAAATGCACTACTAATCTTCTATGATAGGGCAATCAGAGACCCGATTAGATCATTTTATATTTTGTTTAATATAAGATTTCAGGGAAATTCTATCACATTTGTTCAATTTACGTCGCTCCTATTTCAGATAGCGCATTGGGCTAAGCGGCAACTGAAAGCGCATGAAATGACGAGTGAAATGCACTATTAAACTTCTAGGGTAGGGCGAACAGAGACCAGATTAGATCATTTTACATTAAGGTTAATATAAGAATTCAGGGAAATTCTATCACATTTGTTCAATTTACGTCGCTCCTATTTCAGATAGCGTATTGGGCTAAGCGGCATCTCAAAGCGCATGAAATCGCGAGTAAAATGCACTATTAAACTCCTAGGGTAGGGCAAACAGAGACCCGATTAGTTCATTTTATACTATGGTTAATTTAAGAATTCAGCAAGATTCTATCACATTTGTTGAATTTACGTCGCTCCTATTTCAGATAGCGTACTGGGCTAGGCGGCATCTTAAAGCGCGTGGAATGGCGAGTAAAATGCACTATTAAACTCCTAGGGTAGGGCAAACAGAGACCCGATTAGATCATTTTATATTATGGTTAATTTAAGAATTGTGCGAAATTCTATCACATTCGTTCAATTTAGGTCGCTCCTATTTCAGATAGCGTATTGGGCTAAGCGGCATCTCGAAGCGCATGAAATGGCGAGTGAAATGCACTATAAGACTTCTATGGTAGGGCGAACAGAGACCAGATTAGATCATTTTACATTCTGGTTAATAAAATAATTCAGCGAAATTCTATCACATTTGTTCAACTTTCGTCGCTCCTATTTCAGATAGCGTATTGAGCTAAGCGGCATCTCGAAGCGCATGAAATGGCGAGTATAATGCACTATTAAACTTCTAGGATAGGGCAAACAGATACCCGGTTAGATCATTTTATATTACGGTTAATATAAGAATGCAGCGTAATTCTATCACATTTGTTCAAGTTACGTCGCTCCTATTTCAGATAGCGTACTGGGCTAGGCGGCATCGTAAAGCGCGTGGAATGGCGAGTAAAATGCACTACTAATCTTCTATGATAGGGCAATCAGAGACCCGATTAGATCATTTTATATTTTGTTTAATATAAGATTTCAGGGAAATTCTATCACATTTGTTCAATTTACGTCGCTCCTATTTCAGATAGCGTATTGGGCTAAGCGGCAACTGAAAGCGCATGAAATGACGAGTGAAATGCACTATTAAACTTCTAGGGTAGGGCGAACAGAGACCAGATTAGATCATTTTACATTAAGGTTAATATACGAATTCAGGGAAATTCTATCACATTTGTTCAATTTACGACGCTCCTATTTCAGATAGCGTATTGGGCTAAGCGGCATCTCAAAGCGCATGAAATCGCGAGTAAAATGCACTATTAAACTCCTAGGGTAGGGCAAACAGAGACCCGATTAGATCATTTTATATTATGGTTAATTTAAGAATTCAGCAAGATTCTATCACATTTGTTGAATTTACGTCGCTCCTATTTCAGATAGCGTACTGGGCTAGGCGGCATCTTAAAGCGCGTGGAATGGCGAGTAAAATGCACTATTAAACTCCTAGGGTAGGGCAAACAGAGACCCGATTAGATCATTTTATATTATGGTTAATTTAAGAATTCAGCAAGATTCTATCACATTTGTTGAATTCACGTCGCTCCTATTTCAGATAGCGTACTGGGCTAGGCGGCATCTTAAAGCGCGTGGAATGGCGAGTAAAATGCACTATTAAACTTCTAGGGTAGGGCAATCAGAGACCCGATTAGATCATTTTATATTATGGTTAATTTAAGAATTCAGCGAAATTCTATCACATTTGTTCCATTTACGTCGCTCCCATTTCAGATAGCGTATTTGGCGAAGCGGCATCTCAAAGCGCATGAAATGGCGAATAAAATGAACTATTAAACTTCTAGGCTAGGGCGAACAGAGACCCGAGCAGATCATTTTACATTATGGTTAATAAAAGAATTCAGCGTAATTCTTTCACATTTGTTCAACTTACGTCGCTCCTATTTCAGATAGCGTATTGGGCTAAGCGGCATCTCAAGGCGCATGAAATGGCGAGTGAAATGCACTATTAGACTTCTAGGCTAGGGCGAACAGAGAACCGATTAGATCATTTTACATTCTGGTTAATAAAATAATTCAGCGAAATTCTATCACATTTGTTCAACTTTCGTTGCTCATATTTCAGATAGCGTATTGAGCTAAGCGGCATCTCGAAACGCATGAAATGGCGAGTATAATGCACTATTAAACTTCTAGGATAAGGCAAACAGATACCCGATTAGATCATTTTATATTACGGTTAATATAAGAATGCAGCGTAATTCTATCACATTCGTTCAAGTTACGTCGCTTCTATTTCAGATAGCGTACTGGGCTAGGCGGCATCTTAAAGCGCGTGGAATAGCGAGTAAAATGCACTACTAAACTTCTATGATAGGGCAATCAGAGACCCGATTAGATCATTTTATATTTTGTTTAATATAAGATTTCAGGGAAATTCTATCACATTTGTTCAATTTACGTCGCTCCTATTTCAGATAGCGTATTGGGCTAAGCGGCAACTGAAAGCGCATGAAATGACGAGTGAAATGCACTATTAAACTTCTAGGGTAGGGCGAACAGAGACCAGATTAGATCATTTTACATTAAGGTTAATATAAGAATTCAGGGAAATTCTATCACATTTGTTCAATTTACGACGCTCCTATTTCAGATAGCGTATTGGGCTAAGCGGCATCTCAAAGCGCATGAAATCGCGAGTAAAATGCACTATTAAACTCCTAGGGTAGGGCAAACAGAGACCCGATTAGATCATTTTATATTATGGTTAATTTAAGAATTCAGCAAGATTCTATCACATTTGTTGAATTTACGTCGCTCCTATTTCAGATAGCGTACTGGGCTAGGCGGCATCTTAAAGCGCGTGGAATGGCGAGTAAAATGCACTATTAAACTCCTAGGGTAGGGCAAACAGAGACCCGATTAGATCATTTTATATTATGGTTAATTTAAGAATTCAGCAAGATTCTATCACATTTGTTGAATTTACGTCGCTCCTATTTCAGGTAGCATACTGGGCTAGGCGGCATCTTAAAGCGCGTGGAATGGCGAGTAAAATGCACTATTAAACTTCTAGGGTAGGGCAATCAGAGACCCGATTAGATCATTTTATATTATGGTTAATTTAAGAATTCAGCGAAATTCTATCACATTTGTTCCATTTACGTCGCTCCCATTTCAGATAGCGTATTTGGCTAAGCGGCATCTCAAAGCGCATGAAATGGCGAATAAAATGAACTATTAAACTTCTAGGCTAGGGCGAACAGAGACCCGAGCAGATCATTTTACATTATGGTTAATAAAAGAATTCAGCGTAATTCTATCACATTTGTTCAACTTACGTCGCTCCTATTTCAGATAGCGTATTGGGCTAAGCGGCATCTCAAGGCGCATGAAATGGCGAGTGAAATGCACTATTAGACTTCTAGGCTAGGGCGAACAGAGAACCGATTAGATCATTTTACATTCTGGTTAATAAAATAATTCAGCGAAATTCTATCACATTTGTTCAACTTTCGTTGCTCATATTTCAGATAGCGTATTGAGCTAAGCGGCATCTCGAAACGCATGAAATGGCGAGTATAATGCACTATTAAACTTCTAGGATAAGGCAAACAGATACCCGATTAGATCATTTTATATTACGGTTAATATAAGAATGCAGCGTAATTCTATCACATTCGTTCAAGTTACGTCGCTTCTATTTCAGATAGCGTACTGGGCTAGGCGGCATCTTAAAGCGCGTGGAATAGCGAGTAAAATGCACTACTAAACTTCTATGATAGGGCAATCAGAGACCCGATTAGATCATTTTATATTTTGTTTAATATAAGATTTCAGGGAAATTCTATCACATTTGTTCAATTTACGTCGCTCCTATTTCAGATAGCGTATTGGGCTAAGCGGCAACTGAAAGCGCATGAAATGACGAGTGAAATGCACTATTAAACTTCTAGGGTAGGGCGAGCAGAGACCCGATTAGATCATTTTACATTAAGGTTAATATAAGAATTCTGGGAAATTCTATCACATTTGTTCAATTTACGTCGCTCCTATTTCAGGTAGCGTACTGGGCTACGCGGCATCTCAAAGCGCATGAAATGGCGAATAAAATGCACTATTAAACTTCTAGGCTAGGGCGAACAGAGACCCGATTAGATCATTTTACATTCTGGTTAATAAAATAATTCAGCGAAATTCTATCACATTTGTTCAACTTTCGTTGCTCATATTTCAGTTAGCGTATTGGGTTAAGCGTCATCTCAAAGCGCATGAAATGGCGAGTAAAATGCACTATTAAACTTCTAGGGTAGGGCAGACAGAGACCCGATTAGAACATTTTATATTATGGTTAATTTAAGAATTCAGCAAAATTCTATCACATTTGTTCAATTTACGTCGCTCCTATTTCGGATAGCGTACTGGGCTAGGCGGCATCCTAAAGCGCGTGGAGTGGCGAGTAAAATGCACTATTAAAGTTGTATGATAGGGCAATCAGAGACGCGATTAGATCATTTTATATTTTGTTTAATACAAGATTTCAGGGAAATTCTATCACATTTGTTCAATTTACGTCGCTCCTATTTCAGATAGCGTACTGGGCTGGCCGGCATCTTAAAGCGCGTGGAATGGCGAGTAAAATGCACTATTAAACTTCTATGATAGGGCAATCAGAGTCCCGATTAGATCATTTTATATTTTGGTTAATATAAGAATTCAACGAAATTCTATCACATTTGTAAAATTTACGTCGCTCCTATTACAGATAGCTTATTGGGCTTAGCGGCATCTCAAAGCGCATGAAATGACGAGTGAAATGCACTATTAAACTTCCAGGCTAGGGCGAACAGAGACCCGATTAGATCATTTTACATTCTGGTTAATAAAATAATTCAGCGAAATTCTATCACATTTGTTCAACTTTCGTGGCTCCTATTTCAGATAGCGTATTGGGTTAATCGGCATCTCAAAGCGCATGAAATGGCGAGTACAATGCACTATTAAACTTCTAGGGTGGGGCAAACAGAGACCCGATTAGATCATTTTATATTACGGTTAATATAAGAATTCAGCGTAATTCTATCACATTTCTTCAAATTACGTCGCTCCTAGTTCAGATAGCGTACTGGGCTGGCCGGCATCTTAAAGTGCGTGAAATGGCGAGTAAAATGCACTATTAAACTTCTATGATAGGGCAATCAGTGACCTGATTAGATCATTTTATATTATAGTTAATTTAAGAATTCAGCGAAATTCTATCACATTTGTTCAATTTACGTCGCTCCTATTTCAGATAGCGTATTGGGCTAAGCGGCATCTCAAAGCGCATGAAATGGCGAGTAAAATGCAATACTAAACTTCTAGGATAATGCAAACAGAGACCCGATTAGATCATTTTATATTTTTGTTAATATAAGAATTCAGCGAAATTCTATCACATTTGTTCAATTTACGTCGCTCATATTTGCGATAGCGTATTGGGCTAAGCGGCATCTCAAAGCGCGTGAAATGGCGAATAAAATGCACTATTAAACTTCTAGGCTAGAGCGAACAGAGACCCGATTAGATCATTTTACATTCTGCTTAATAAAATAATTCAGCGAAATTCTATCACATTTGTTCAACTTTCGTTGCTGCTATTTCTGATAGCGTATTGGGTTAAGCGGCATCTCAAAGGGCATGAAATGGCGTGTAAAATGCACTATTAAACTCCTAGGGTAGGGCAAACAGAGACCCGATTAGATCATTTTATATTATGGTTAATTTAAGAATTCAGCAAGATTCTATCACATTTGTTCAATTTACGTCGCTCCTATTTCAGATAGCGTACTGGGCTAGGCGGCATCTTAAAGCGCGTGGAATGGCGAGTAAAATGCACTGTTAAACTTCTATGATAGGGCATTCAGAGACCCGATTAGATCATTTTATATTTTGTTTAATATAAGATTTCAGGGAAATCCTATCACATTTGTTCTATTTACGTCGCTCCTATTTCAGTTAGCGTATTGGGCTAACCGGCATCTCAAAGCGCATGAAATGGCGAATAAAATGGACTATTAAACTTCTAGGGTAGGGCGAACAGAGACCCGATTAGATCATTTTACATTAAGGTTAATATAAGAATTCAGGGAAATTCTATCACATTTGTTCAATTTACGTCGCTCCTATTTCAGATAGCGTATTGGGTTACGCGGCACCACAAAGCGCATGAAATGGCGAATAAAATGCACTATTAAACTTCTAGGCTAGGGCGAACAGAGAACCGATTAGATCATTTTACATTCTGGTTAATAAAATAATTCAGCGAATTCTATCACATTTGTTCAACTTTCGTTGCTCCTATTTCAGATAGCGTATTGGGTTAAGCGGCATCTCAAAGCGCATGAAATGGCGAGTAAAATGCACTATTAAACTTCTAGGGTAGGGCAAACAGAGACCCGATTAGATCATTTTATATTATGGTTAATTTAAGAATTCAGCAAAATTCTATCACATTTGTTCAATTTACGTCACTCCTATTTCGGATAGCGTACTGGGCTAGGCGGCATCCTAAAGCGCGTGGAGTGGCGAGTAAAATGCACTATTAAAGTTGTATGATAGGGCAATCAGAGACGCGATTAGATCGTTTTATATTTTGTTTAATACAAGATTTAAGGGAAATTCTATCACATTTGTTCAATTCGTGTCGCTGATATTTCAGACAGCGTATTGGGCTAAGCGGCATCTCAAAGCGCATGAAATGGCGAGTAAAATGCACTATTAAACTCCTAGGGTAGGGCAAACAGAGACCCGATTAGATCATTTTATATTATGGTTAATTTAAGAATTGAGCGAAATTCTATCACATTCGTTCAATTTAGGTCGCTCCTATTTCAGATAGCGTATTGGGCTAAGCGGCATCTCAAAGCGCATGAAATGGCGAGTGAAATGCACTATAAGACTTCTATGGTAGGGCGAACAGAGACCAGATTAGATCATTTTACATTCTGGTTAATAAAATAATTCAGCGAAATTCTATCACATTTGTTCAACTTTCGTCGCTCCTATTTCAGATAGCGTATTGAGCTAAGCGGCATCTCGAAGCGCATGAAATGGCGAGTATAATGCACTATTAAACTTCTAGGATAGGGCAAACAGATACCCGGTTAGATCATTTTATATTACGGTTAATATAAGAATGCAGCGTAATTCTATCACATTTGTTCAAGTTACGTCGCTCCTATTTCAGATAGCGTACTGGGCTAGGCGGCATCTTAAAGCGCGTGGAATGGCGAGTAAAATGCACTACTAATCTTCTATGATAGGGCAATCAGAGACCCGATTAGATCATTTTATATTTTGTTTAATATAAGATTTCAGGGAAATTCTATCACATTTGTTCAATTTACGTCGCTCCTATTTCAGATAGCGCATTGGGCTAAGCGGCAACTGAAAGCGCATGAAATGACGAGTGAAATGCACTATTAAACTTCTAGGGTAGGGCGAACAGAGACCAGATTAGATCATTTTACATTAAGGTTAATATAAGAATTCAGGGAAATTCTATCACATTTGTTCAATTTACGTCGCTCCTATTTCAGATAGCGTATTGGGCTAAGCGGCATCTCAAAGCGCATGAAATCGCGAGTAAAATGCACTATTAAACTCCTAGGGTAGGGCAAACAGAGACCCGATTAGTTCATTTTATACTATGGTTAATTTAAGAATTCAGCAAGATTCTATCACATTTGTTGAATTTACGTCGCTCCTATTTCAGATAGCGTACTGGGCTAGGCGGCATCTTAAAGCGCGTGGAATGGCGAGTAAAATGCACTATTAAACTCCTAGGGTAGGGCAAACAGAGACCCGATTAGATCATTTTATATTATGGTTAATTTAAGAATTGTGCGAAATTCTATCACATTCGTTCAATTTAGGTCGCTCCTATTTCAGATAGCGTATTGGGCTAAGCGGCATCTCAAAGCGCATGAAATGGCGAGTGAAATGCACTATAAGACTTCTATGGTAGGGCGAACAGAGACCAGATTAGATCATTTTACATTCTGGTTAATAAAATAATTCAGCGAAATTCTATCACATTTGTTCAACTTTCGTCGCTCCTATTTCAGATAGCGTATTGAGCTAAGCGGCATCTCGAAGCGCATGAAATGGCGAGTATAATGCACTATTAAACTTCTAGGATAGGGCAAACAGATACCCGGTTAGATCATTTTATATTACTGTTAATATAAGAATGCAGCGTAATTCTATCACATTTGTTCAAGTTACGTCGCTCCTATTTCAGATAGCGTACTGGGCTAGGCGGCATCGTAAAGCGCGTGGAATGGCGAGTAAAATGCACTACTAATCTTCTATGATAGGGCAATCAGAGACCCGATTAGATCATTTTATATTTTGTTTAATATAAGATTTCAGGGAAATTCTATCACATTTGTTCAATTTACGTCGCTCCTATTTCAGATAGCGTATTGGGCTAAGCGGCAACTGAAAGCGCATGAAATGACGAGTGAAATGCACTATTAAACTTCTAGGGTAGGGCGAACAGAGACCAGATTAGATCATTTTACATTAAGGTTAATATACGAATTCAGGGAAATTCTATCACATTTGTTCAATTTACGACGCTCCTATTTCAGATAGCGTATTGGGCTAAGCGGCATCTCAAAGCGCATGAAATCGCGAGTAAAATGCACTATTAAACTCCTAGGGTAGGGCAAACAGAGACCCGATTAGATCATTTTATATTATGGTTAATTTAAGAATTCAGCAAGATTCTATCACATTTGTTGAATTTACGTCGCTCCTATTTCAGATAGCGTACTGGGCTAGGCGGCATCTTAAAGCGCGTGGAATGGCGAGTAAAATGCACTATTAAACTCCTAGGGTAGGGCAAACAGAGACCCGATTAGATCATTTTATATTATGGTTAATATAAGAATTCAGCGTAATTCTATCACATTTGTTGAATTTACGTCGCTCCTATTTCAGATAGCGTACTGGGCTAGGCGGCATCTTAAAGCGCGTGGAATGGCGAGTAAAATGCACTATTAAACTTCTAGGGTAGGGCAATCAGAGACCCGATTAGATCATTTTATATTATGGTTAATTTAAGAATTCAGCGAAATTCTATCACATTTGTTCCATTTACGTCGCTCCCATTTCAGATAGCGTATTTGGCGAAGCGGCATCTCAAAGCGCATGAAATGGCGAATAAAATGAACTATTAAACTTCTAGGCTAGGTCGAACAGAGACCCGAGCAGATCATTTTACATTAAGGTTAATATAAGAATTCAGGGAAATTCTATCACATTTGTTCAATTTACGTCGCTCCTATTTCAGATAGCGTATTGGGCTACGCGGCATCACAAAGCGCATGAAATGGCGAATAAAATGCACTATTAAACTTCTAGGCTACGGCGAACAGAGACCCGATTAGATCATTTTACATTCTGGTTAATAAAATAATTCAGCGAAATTCTATCACATTTGTTCAACTTTCGTTGCTCCTATTTCAGATAGCGTATTGGGTTAAGCGGCATCTCAAAGCGCATGAAATGGCGCGTAAAATGCACTATTAAACTTCTAGGGTAGGGCAAACAGAGACCCGATTAGATCATTTTATATTATGGTTAATTTAAGAATTCAGAAAAATTCTATCACATTTGTTCAATTTACGTCGCTCCTATTTCGGATAGCGTACTGGGCTAGGCGGCATCCTAAAGCGCGTGGAGTGGCGAGTAAAATGCACTATTAAACTTGTATGATAGGGCAATCAGAGACGCGATTAGATCATTTTATATTTTATTTAATACAAGATTTCAGGGAAATTCTATCACATTTGTTCAATTCGTGTCGCTCATATTTCAGATAGCGTATTGGGCTAAGCGGCATCTCAAAGCGCATGAAATGGCGAGTAAAATGCACTATTAAACTCCTAGGGTAGGGCAAACAGAGACCCGATTAGATCATTTTATATTATGGTTAATTTAAGAATTCAGCAAGATTCTATCACATTTGTTGAATTTACGTCGCTCCTATTTCAGATAGCGTACTGGGCTAGGCGGCATCTTAAAGCGCGTGGAATGGCGAGTAAAATGCACTGTTAAACTTCTATGATAGGGCAGTCAGAGACCCGATTAGATCATTTTATATTTTGTTTAATATAAGATTTCAGGGAAATCCTATCACATTTGTTCTATTTACGTCGCTCCTATTTCAGTTAGCGTATTGGGCTAACCGGCATCTCAAAGCGCATGAAATGGCGAATAAAATGGACTATTAAACTTCTAGGGTAGGGCAAACGGAGACCCGATTAGATCATTTTATATTACGGTTAATATAAGAATTCAGCGTAATTCTATCACATTTCTTCAAATTACGTCGCTCCTATTTCAGATAGCGTACTGGGCTGGCCGGCATCTTAAAGCGCGTGGAATGGCGAGTAACATGCACTATTAAACTTGTATGATAGGGCAATCAGAGACGCGATTAGATCATTTTATATTTTGTTTAATATAAGATTTCAGGGAAATTCTATCACATTTGTTCAATTTACGTCGCTCCTATTTCAGATAGCGTATTGGGCTAAGCGGCAACTGAAAGCGCATGAAATGACGAGTGAAATGCACTATTAAACTTCTAGGGTAGGGCGAACAGAGACCCGATTAGATCATTTTACATTAAGGTTGATATAAGAATTCAGGGAAATTCTATCACATTTGTTCAATTTACTTCGCTCCTATTTCAGATAGCGTATTGGGCTACGCGGCATCACAAAGCGCATGAAATGGCGAATAAAATGCACTATTAAACTTCTAGGCTACGGCGAACAGAGACCCGATTAGATCATTTTACATTCTGGTTAATAAAATAATTCAGCGAAATTCTATCACATTTGTTCAACTTTCGTTGCTCCTATTTCAGATAGCGTATTGGGTTAAGCGGCATCTCAAAGCGCATGAAATGGCGCGTAAAATGCACTATTAAACTTCTAGGGTAGGGCAAACAGAGACCCGATTAGATCATTTTATATTATGGTTAATTTAAGAATTCAGAAAAATTCTATCACATTTGTTCAATTTACGTCGCTCCTATTTCGGATAGCGTACTGGGCTAGGCGGCATCCTAAAGCGCGTGGAGTGGCGAGTAAAATGCACTATTAAACTTGTATGATAGGGCAATCAGAGACGCGATTAGATCATTTTATATTTTATTTAATACAAGATTTCAGGGAAATTCTATCACATTTGTTCAATTCGTGTCGCTCATATTTCAGATAGCGTATTGGGCTAAGCGGCATCTCAAAGCGCATGAAATGGCGAGTAAAATGCACTATTAAACTCCTAGGGTAGGGCAAACAGAGACCCGATTAGATCATTTTATATTATGGTTAATTTAAGAATTCAGCAAGATTCTATCACATTTGTTGAATTTACGTCGCTCCTATTTCAGATAGCGTACTGGGCTAGGCGGCATCTTAAAGCGCGTGGAATGGCGAGTAAAATGCACTGTTAAACATCTATGATAGGGCAGTCAGAGACCCGATTAGATCATTTTATATTTTGTTTAATATAAGATTTCAGGGAAATCCTATCACATTTGTTCTATTTACGTCGCTCCTATTTCAGTTAGCGTATTGGGCTAACCGGCATCTCAAAGCGCATGAAATGGCGAATAAAATGGACTATTAAACTTCTAGGGTAGGGCAAACGGAGACCCGATTAGATCATTTTATATTACGGTTAATATAAGAATTCAGCGTAATTCTATCACATTTCTTCAAATTACGTCGCTCCTATTTCAGATAGCGTACTGGGCTGGCCGGCATCTTAAAGCGCGTGGAATGGCGAGTAACATGCACTATTAAACTTGTATGATAGGGCAATCAGAGACGCGATTAGATCATTTTATATTTTGTTTAATATAAGATTTCAGGGAAATTCTATCACATTTGTTCAATTTACGTCGCTCCTATTTCAGATAGCGTATTGGGCTAAGCGGCAACTGAAAGCGCATGAAATGACGAGTGAAATGCACTATTAAACTTCTAGGGTAGGGCGAACAGAGACCCGATTAGATCATTTTACATTAAGGTTGATATAAGAATTCAGGGAAATTCTATCACATTTGTTCAATTTACTTCGCTCCTATTTCAGATAGCGTATTGGGCTACGCGGCATCACAAAGCGCATGAAATGGCGAATAAAATGCACTATTAAACTTCTAGGCTAGAGCGAACAGAGACCCGATTAGATCATTTTACATTCTGCTTAATAAAATAATTCAGCGAAATTCTATCACATTTGTTCAACTTTCGTTGCTGCTATTTCTGATAGCGTATTGGGTTAAGCGGCATCTCAAAGGGCATGAAATGGCGTGTAAAATGCACTGTTAAACTCCTAGGGTAGGGCAAACAGAGACCCGATTAGATCATTTTATATTATGGTTAATTTAAGAATTCAGCAAGATTCTATCACATTTGTTGAATTTACGTCGCTCCTATTTCAGATAGCGTACTGGGCTAGGCGGCATCTTCAAGCGCGTGGAATGGCGAGTAAAATGCACTGTTAAACTTCTATGATAGGGCATTCAGAGACCCGATTAGATCATTTTATATTTTGTTTAATATAAGATTTCAGGGAAATCCTATCACATTTGTTCTATTTACGTCGCTCCTATTTCAGTTAGCGTATTGGGCTAACCGGCATCTCAAAGCGCATGAAATGGCGAATAAAATGGACTATTAAACTTCTAGGGTAGGGCGAACAGAGACCCGATTAGATCATTTTATATTATGGTTAATATAAGAATTCAGGGAAATTCTATCACATTTGTTCAATTTACGTCGCTCCTATTTCAGATAGCGTATTGGGTTTACGCGGCATCACAAAGCGCATGAAATGGCGAATAAAATGCACTATTAAACTTCTAGGCTAGGGCGAACAGAGAACCGATTAGATCATTTTACATTGTGGTTAATAAAATAATTCAGCGAATTCTATCACATTTGTTCAACTTTCGTTGCTCCTATTTCAGATAGCGTATTGGGTTAAGCGGCATCTCAAAGCGCATGAAATGGCGAGTGAAATGCACTATAAGACTTCTATGGTAGGGCGAACAGAGACCAGATTAGATCATTTTACATTCTGGTTAATAAAATAATTCAGCGAAATTCTATCACATTTGTTCAACTTTCGTCGCTCCTATTTCAGATAGCGTATTGAGCTAAGCGGCATCTCGAAGCGCATGAAATGGCGAGTATAATGCACTATTAAACTTCTAGGATAGGGCAAACAGATACCCGGTTAGATCATTTTATATTACGGTTAATATAAGAATGCAGCGTAATTCTATCACATTTGTTCAAGTTACGTCGCTCCTATTTCAGATAGCGTACTGGGCTAGGCGGCATCTTAAAGCGCGTGGAATGGCGAGTAAAATGCACTACTAATCTTCTATGATAGGGCAATCAGAGACCCGATTAGATCATTTTATATTTTGTTTAATATAAGATTTCAGGGAAATTCTATCACATTTGTTCAATTTACGTCGCTCCTATTTCAGATAGCGTATTGGGCTAAGCGGCAACTGAAAGCGCATGAAATGACGAGTGAAATGCACTATTAAACTTCTAGGGTAGGGCGAACAGAGACCAGATTAGATCATTTTACATTAAGGTTAATATAAGAATTCAGGGAAATTCTATCACATTTGTTCAATTTACGACGCTCCTATTTCAGATAGCGTATTGGGCTAAGCGGCATCTCAAAGCGCATGAAATCGCGAGTAAAATGCACTATTAAACTCCTAGGGTAGGGCAAACAGAGACCCGATTAAATCATTTTATATTATGGTTAATTTAAGAATTCAGCAAGATTCTATCACATTTGTTGAATTTACGTCGCTCCTATTTCAGATAGCGTACTGGGCTAGACGGCATCTTAAAGCGCGTGGAATGGCGAGTAAAATGCACTATTAAACTTCTAGGGTAGGGCAAACAGAGACCCGATTAGATCATTTTATATTATGGTTAATTTAAGAATTCAGCGAAATTCTATCACATTTGTTCCATTTACGTCGCTCCCATTTCAGATAGCGTATTTGGCTAAGCGGCATCTCAAAGCGCATGAAATGGCGAATAAAATGAACTATTAAACTTCTAGGCTAGGGCGAACAGAGACCCGAGCAGATCATTTTACATTATGGTTAATAAAAGAATTCAGCAAAATTCTATCACATTTGTTCAATTTACGTCGCTCCTATTTCGGATAGCGTACTGGGCTAGGCGGCATCCTAAAGCGCGTGGAGTGGCGAGTAAAATGCACTATTAAAGTTGTATGATAGGGCAATCAGAGACGCGATTAGATCATTTTATATTTTGTTTAATACAAGATTTCAGGGAAATTCTATCACATTTGTTCAATTCGTGTCGCTGATATTTCAGACAGCGTATTGGGCTAAGCGGCATCTCAAAGCGCATGAAATGGCGAGTAAAATGCACTATTAAACTCCTAGGGTAGGGCAAACAGAGACCCGATTAGATCATTTTATATTATGGTTAATTTAAGAATTGAGCGAAATTCTATCACATTCGTTCAATTTAGGTCGCTCCTATTTCAGATAGCGTATTGGGCTAAGCGGCATCTCAAAGCGCATGAAATGGCGAGTGAAATGCACTATAAGACTTCTATGGTAGGGCGAACAGAGACCAGATTAGATCATTTTACATTCTGGTTAATAAAATAATTCAGCGAAATTCTATCACATTTGTTCAACTTTCGTCGCTCCTATTTCAGATAGCGTATTGAGCTAAGCGGCATCTCGAAGCGCATGAAATGGCGAGTATAATGCACTATTAAACTTCTAGGATAGGGCAAACAGATACCCGGTTAGATCATTTTATATTACGGTTAATATAAGAATGCAGCGTAATTCTATCACATTTGTTCAAGTTACGTCGCTCCTATTTCAGATAGCGTACTGGGCTAGGCGGCATCTTAAAGCGCGTGGAATGGCGAGTAAAATGCACTACTAATCTTCTATGATAGGGCAATCAGAGACCCGATTAGATCATTTTATATTTTGTTTAATATAAGATTTCAGGGAAATTCTATCACATTTGTTCAATTTACGTCGCTCCTATTTCAGATAGCGTATTGGGCTAAGCGGCAACTGAAAGCGCATGAAATGACGAGTGAAATGCACTATTAAACTTCTAGGGTAGGGCGAACAGAGACCAGATTAGATCATTTTACATTAAGGTTAATATAAGAATTCAGGGAAATTCTATCACATTTGTTCAATTTACGACGCTCCTATTTCAGATAGCGTATTGGGCTAAGCGGCATCTCAAAGCGCATGAAATCGCGAGTAAAATGCACTATTAAACTCCTAGGGTAGGGCAAACAGAGACCCGATTAGATCATTTTATATTATGGTTAATTTAAGAATTCAGCAAGATTCTATCACATTTGTTGAATTTACGTCGCTCCTATTTCAGATAGCGTACTGGGCTAGGCGGCATCTTAAAGCGCGTGGAATGGCGAGTAAAATGCACTATTAAACTTCTAGGGTAGGGCAAACAGAGACCCGATTAGATCATTTTATATTATGGTTAATTTAAGAATTCAGCGAAATTCTATCACATTTGTTCCATTTACGTCGCTCCCATTTCAGATAGCGTATTGAGCTAAGCGGCATCTCGAAACGCATGAAATGGCGAGTATAATGCACTATTAAACTTCTAGGATAAGGCAAACAGATACCCGATTAGATCATTTTATATTACGGTTAATATAAGAATGCAGCGTAATTCTATCACATTCGTTCAAGTTACGTCGCTCCTATTTCAGATAGCGTACTGGGCTATGCGGCATCTTAAAGCGCGTGGAATAGCGAGTAAAATGCACTACTAAACTTCTATGATAGGGCAATCAGAGACCCGATTAGATCATTTTATATTTTGTTTAATATAAGATTTCAGGGAAATTCTATCACATTTGTTCAATTTACGTCGCTCCTATTTCAGATAGCGTATTGGGCTAAGCGGCAACTGAAAGCGCATGAAATGACGAGTGAAATGCACTATTAAACTTCTAGGGTAGGGCGAGCAGAGACCCGATTAGATCATTTTACATTAAGGTTAATATAAGAATTCAGGGAAATTCTATCACATTTGTTCAATTTACGTCGCTCCTATTTCAGGTAGCGTACTGGGCTACGCGGCATCTCAAAGCGCATGAAATGGCGAATAAAATGCACTATTAAACTTCTAGGCTAGGGCGAACAGAGACCCGATTAGATCATTTTACATTCTGGTTAATAAAATAATTCAGCGAAATTCTATCACATTTGTTCAACTTTCGTTGCTCATATTTCAGTTAGCGTATTGGGTTAAGCGTCATCTCAAAGCGCATGAAATGGCGAGTAAAATGCACTATTAAACTTCTAGGGTAGGGCAGACAGAGACCCGATTAGAACATTTTATATTATGGTTAATTTAAGAATTCAGCAAAATTCTATCACATTTGTTCAACTTTCGTCGCTCCTATTTCAGATAGCGTACTGGGCTACACGGCATCTCGAAGCGCATGAAATGGCGAGTATAATGCACTATTAAACTTCTAGGATAGGGCAAACAGATACCCGGTTAGATCATTTTATATTACGGTTAATATAAGAATGCAGCGTAATTCTATCACATTTGTTCAAGTTACGTCGCTCCTATTTCAGATAGCGTACTGGGCTAGGCGGCATCTTAAAGCGCGTGGAATGGCGAGTAAAATGCACTACTAATCTTCTATGATAGGGCAATCAGAGACCCGATTAGATCATTTTATATTTTGTTTAATATAAGATTTCAGGGAAATTCTATCACATTTGTTCAATTTACGTCGCTCTTATTTCAGATAGCGTATTGGGCTAAGCGGCAACTGAAAGCGCATGAAATGACGAGTGAAATGCACTATTAAACTTCTAGGGTAGGGCGAACAGAGACCAGATTAGATCATTTTACATTAAGGTTAATATAAGAATTCAGGGAAATTCTATCACATTTGTTCAATTTACGACGCTCCTATTTCAGATAGCGTATTGGGCTAAGCGGCATCTCAAAGCGCATGAAATCGCGAGTAAAATGCACTATTAAGCTCCTAGGGTAGGGCAAACAGAGACCCGATTAGATCATTTTATATTATGGTTAATTTAAGAATTCAGCAAGATTCTATCACATTTGTTGAATTTACGTCGCTCCTATTTCAGATAGCGTACTGGGCTAGGCGGCATCTTAAAGCGCGTGGAATGGCGAGTAAAATGCACTATTAAACTTCTAGGGTAGGGCAAACAGAGACCCGATTAGATCATTTTATATTATGGTTAATTTAAGAATTCAGCGAAATTCTATCACATTTGTTCCATTTACGTCGCTCCCATTTCAGATAGCGTATTGAGCTAAGCGGCATCTCGAAACGCATGAAATGGCGAGTATAATGCACTATTAAACTTCTAGGATAAGGCAAACAGATACCCGATTAGATCATTTTATATTACGGTTAATATAAGAATGCAGCGTAATTCTATCACATTCGTTCAAGTTACGTCGCTCCTATTTCAGATAGCGTACTGGGCTATGCGGCATCTTAAAGCGCGTGGAATAGCGAGTAAAATGCACTACTAAACTTCTATGATAGGGCAATCAGAGACCCGATTAGATCATTTTATATTTTGTTTAATATAAGATTTCAGGGAAATTCTATCACATTTGTTCAATTTACGTCGCTCCTATTTCAGATAGCGTATTGGGCTAAGCGGCAACTGAAAGCGCATGAAATGACGAGTGAAATGCACTATTAAACTTCTAGGGTAGGGCGAGCAGAGACCCGATTAGATCATTTTACATTAAGGTTAATATAAGAATTCAGGGAAATTCTATCACATTTGTTCAATTTACGTCGCTCCTATTTCAGGTAGCGTACTGGGCTACGCGGCATCTCAAAGCGCATGAAATGGCGAATAAAATGCACTATTAAACTTCTAGGCTAGGGCGAACAGAGACCCGATTAGATCATTTTACATTCTGGTTAATAAAATAATTCAGCGAAATTCTATCACATTTGTTCAACTTTCGGTGCTCATATTTCAGTTAGCGTATTGTGTTAAGCGTCATCTCAAAGCGCATGAAATGGCGAGTAAAATGCACTATTAAACTTCTAGGGTAGGGCAGACAGAGACCCGATTAGAACATTTTATATTATGGTTAATTTAAGAATTCAGCAAAATTCTATCACATTTGTTCAATTTACGTCGCTCCTATTTCGGATAGCGTACTGGGCTACACGGCATCCTAAAGCGCGTGGAGTGGCGAGTAAAATGCACTATTAAAGTTGTATGATAGGGCAATCAGAGACGCGATTAGATCATTTTATATTTTGTTTAATACAAGATTTCAGGGAAATTCTATCACATTTGTTCAATTTACGTCGCTCCTATTTCAGATAGCGTATTGGGCTAAGCGGCAACTGAAAGCGCATGAAATGACGAGTGAAATGCACTATTAAACTTCTAGGGTAGGGCGAGCAGAGACCCGATTAGATCATTTTACATTAAGGTTAATATAAGAATTCAGGGAAATTCTATCACATTTGTTCAATTTACGTCGCTCCTATTTCAGATAGCGTATTGGGCTAAGCGGCATCTCAAAGCGCATGAAATGGCGAGCAAAATGCACTATTAAACTTCTAGGGTAGGGCAAACAGAGACCCGATTAGATCATTTTGTACTATGGTTAATTTAAGAACTCAGCGAAATTCTATCACATTTGTTCAATTTACGTCGCTCCTATTTCAGATAGCGTATTGGGCTAAGCGGCATCTCAAAGCGCATGAAATGGCGTGTAAAATGCACTGTTAAACATCTATGATAGGGCATTCACAGACCAGATTAGATCATTTTATATTTTTGTTAATATAAGAATTCAGCGAAATTCTATCACATTTGTTCAATTTACGTCGCTCATATTTCCGATAGCGTATTGGGCTAAGCGGCATCTCAAAGCGCATGAAATGGCGAGTAAAATGCACTATTAAACTTCTAGGGTAGGGCAATCAGTGACCCGATTAGATCATTTTATATTATAGTTAATTTAAGAATTCAGCGATATTCTATCACATTTGTTTAATTTACGTCGCTCCTATTTCAGATAGCGTATTGGGCTAAGCGGCATCTCAAAGCGCATGAAATGGCGAGCAAAATGCACTATTAAACTTCTAGGGTAGGGCAAACAGAGACCCGATTAGATCATTTTGTACTATGGTTAATTTAAGAATTCAGCAAAATTCAATCACGTTTGTTCAATTTGCGTCGCTCCTATTGCAGATAGCGTGTTGGGTTAAGCGGCATCTCGAAGCGCATGAAATGGCGAGAATAATGCACTATTAAACTTCTAGGATAAGTCAAACAGATACCCGTTTAGATCATTTTATATTATGGTAAATATAAGAATTCAGCGAAATTCTATCACATTTGTTCAATTTACGTCGCTCCTATTTCAGATAGCGTATTGGGCTATGCGGCATCTTGAAGCGCTCGGAATGGCGAGTAAAATGCACTATTAAACTTCTATGCTAGGGCAATCAGAGACTCGATTAGATCATTTTATATTTTGGATAATATAAGAATTCAGTGAAATTCTATCACATTTGTTCAATTTACGTCGCTCCTATTTCAGATAGCGTATTGGGCAAAGCGGCATCTCAAAGCGCATGAAATGACGAGTAAAATGCACTATTAAAGTTCTAGGGTAGGGCAAACAGAGACCCGATTAGATCATTTTATATTATGGTTAATTTAAGAATTGAGCGAAATTCTATCACATTCGTTCAATTTAGGTCGCTCCTATTTCAGATAGCGTATTGGGCTAAGCGGCATCTCAAAGCGCGTGGAATGGCGAGTAAAATGCACTACTAATCTTCTATGATAGGGCAATCAGAGACCCGATTAGATCATTTTATATTTTGTTTAATATAAGATTTCAGGGAAATTCCATCACATTTGTTCAATTTACGTCGCTCCTATTTCAGATAGCGTATTGGGCTAAGCGGCAACTGAAAGCGCATGAAATGACGGGTGAAATGCACTATTAAACTTCTAGGGTAGGGCGAACAGAGACCAGATTAGATCATTTTACATTAAGGTTAATATAAGAATTCAGGGAAATTCTATCACATTTGTTCAATTTACGACGCTCCTATTTCAGATAGCGTATTGGGCTAAGCGGCATCTCAAAGCGCATGAAATCGCGAGTAAAATGCACTATTAAACTCCTAGGGTAGGGCAAACAGAGACCCGATTAGATCATTTTATATTATGGTTAATTTAAGAATTCAGCAAGATTCTATCACATTTGTTGAATTTACGTCGCTCCTATTTCAGATAGCGTACTGGGCTAGACGGCATCTTAAAGCGCGTGGAATGGCGAGTAAAATGCACTATTAAACTTCTAGGGTAGGGCAAACAGAGACCCGATTAGATCATTTTATATTATGGTTAATTTAAGAATTCAGCGAAATTCTATCACATTTGTTCCATTTACGTCGCTCCCATTTCAGATAGCGTATTGAGCTAAGCGGCATCTCGAAACGCATGAAATGGCGAGTATAATGCACTATTAAACTTCTAGGATAAGGCAAACAGATACCCGATTAGATCATTTTATATTACGGTTAATATAAGGATGCAGCGTAATTCTATCACATTCGTTCAAGTTACGTCGCTCCTATTTCAGATAGCGTACTGGGCTATGCGGCATCTTAAAGCGCGTGGAATAGCGAGTAAAATGCACTACTAAACTTCTATGATAGGGCAATCAGAGACCCGATTAGATCATTTTATATTTTGTTTAATATAAGATTTCAGGGAAATTCTATCACATTTGTTCAATTTACGTCGCTCCTATTTCAGATAGCGTATTGGGCTAAGCGGCAACTGAAAGCGCATGAAATGACGAGTGAAATGCACTATTAAACTTCTAGGGTAGGGCGAGCAGAGACCCGATTAGATCATTTTACATTAAGGTTAATATAAGAATTCAGGGAAATTCTATCACATTTGTTCAATTTACGTCGCTCCTATTTCAGGTAGCGTACTGGGCTACGCGGCATCTCAAAGCGCATGAAATGGCGAATAAAATGCACTATTAAACTTCTAGGCTAGGGCGAACAGAGACCCGATTAGATCATTTTACATTCTGGTTAATAAAATAATTCAGCGAAATTCTATCACATTTGTTCAACTTTCGTTGCTCATATTTCAGTTAGCGTATTGGGTTAAGCGTCATCTCAAAGCGCATGAAATGGCGAGTAAAATGCACTATTAAACTTCTAGGGTAGGGCAGACAGAGACCCGATTAGAACATTTTATATTATGGTTAATTTAAGAATTCAGCAAAATTCTATCACATTTGTTCAATTTACGTCGCTCCTATTTCGGATAGCGTACTGGGCTAGACGGCATCCTAAAGCGCGTGGAGTGGCGAGTAAAATGCACTATTAAAGTTGTATGATAGGGCAATCAGAGACGCGATTAGATCATTTTATATTTTGTTTAATACAAGATTTCAGGGAAATTCTATCACATTTGTTCAATTTACGTCGCTCCTATTTCAGATAGCGTATTGGGCTAAGCGGCAACTGAAAGCGCATGAAATGACGAGTGAAATGCACTATTAAACTTCTAGGGTAGGGCGAGCAGAGACCCGATTAGATCATTTTGCATTAAGGTTAATATAAGAATTCAGGGAAATTCTATCACATTTGTTCAATTTACGTCGCTCCTATTTCAGATAGCGTATTGGGCTAAGCGGCATCTCAAAGCGCATGAAATGGCGAGCAAAATGCACTATTAAACTTCTAGGGTAGGGCAAACAGAGACCCGATTAGATCATTTTGTACTATGGTTAATTTAAGAATTCAGCGAAATTCTATCACATTTGTTCAATTTACGTCGCTCCTATTTCAGATAGCGTATTGGGCTAAGCGGCATCTCAAAGCGCATGAAATGGCGTGTAAAATGCACGATTAAACTTCTAGGGTAGGGCAAACAGAGACCAGATTAGATCATTTTATACTTTGGTTAATATAAGAATTCAGCGAAATTCTATCACATTTGTTCAATTTACGTCGCTCCTATTTCAGACAGCTTATTGGGCTTAGCGGCATCTCAAATCGCATGAAATGGCGAACAAAATGCACTATTAAACTTCTAGGCTAGGGCGAACAGAGACCAGATTGGATCATTTTATGTTTTGGTTAATATAAGAATTCTGCGAAATTCTATCACATTTGTTCAAGTTACGTCGCTCCTATTTCAGATAGCGTACTGGGCTAGGCGGCATCTTAAAGCGCGTGGAATGGTGAGTAAAATGCACTATTAAACTTCTATGATAGGGCAATCAGAGACCCGATTAGATCATTTTATATTTTGGTTAATATAAGAATTCAACGAAATTCTATCACATTTGTCAAATTTACGTCGCTCCTATTACAGATAGCTTATTGGGCTTAGCGGCATCTCGAAGCGCATGGAATGACGAGTGAAATGAACTATTAAACTTCCAGGCTAGGGCGAACAGAGACCCGATTAGATCATTTTACATTCTGGTTAATAAAATAATTCAGCGAAATTCTATCACATTTGTTCAACTTTCGTTGCTCCTATTTCAGATAGCGTATTGGGTTAAGCGGCATCTCAAAGCGCATGAAATGGCGAGTACAATGCACTATTAAACTTCTAGGGTAGGGCAAACAGAGACCCGATTAGATCATTTTATATTATGGTTAATTTAAGAATTCCGCAAAATTCTATCACATTTGTTCAATTTACGTCGCTCCTATTTCGGATAACGTACTGGGCTAGGCGGCATCCTAAAGCGCGTGGAGTGGCGAGTAAAATGCACTATTAAACTTGTATGATAGGGCAATCAGAGACGCGATTAGATCATTTTATATTTTGTTTAATACAAGATTTCAGGGAAATTCTATCACATTTGTTCAATTCGTGTCGCTCATATTTCAGATAGCGTATTGGGCTAAGAGGCATCTCAAAGCGCATGAAATGGCGAGTAAAATGCAATACTAAACTTCTAGGATAATGCAAACAGAGACCCGATTAGATCATTTTATATTTTTGTTAATATAAGAATTCAGCGAAATTCTATCACATTTGTTCAATTTACGTCGCTCATATTTCCGATAGCGTATTGGGCTAAGCGGCATCTCAAAGCGCATGAAATGGCGAGTAAAATGCACTATTAAACTTCTAGGGTAGGGCAATCAGTGACCCGATTAGATCATTTTATATTATAGTTAATTTAAGAATTCAGCGATATTCTATCACATTTGTTTAATTTACGTCGCTCCTATTTCAGATAGCGTATTGGGCTAAGCGGCATCTCAAAGCGCATGAAATGGCGAGCAAAATGCACTATTAAACTTCTAGGGTAGGGCAAACAGAGACCCGATTAGATCATTTTGTACTATGGTTAATTTAAGAATTCAGCAAAATTCTATCACGTTTGTTCAATTTGCGTCGCTCCTATTGCAGATAGCGTGTTGGGTTAAGCGGCATCTCGAAGCGCATGAAATGGCGAGAATAATGCACTATTAAACTTCTAGGATAAGTCAAACAGATACCCGATTAGATCATTTTATATTATGGTAAATATAAGAATTCAGCGAAATTCTATCACATTTGTTCAATTTACGTCGCTCCTATTTCAGATAGCGTATTGGGCTATGCGGCATCTT